>JAZGTK010007501.1:0-19311 GCA_036877625.1 Ambastaia sidthimunki | reverse complement strand
AAAAAAAAAATCACATAATAAATCATAGCTATCTATAAGTGCATTTTTTTCCTATTTAAATCCTAACAAGAAACCCATAAAAATACTGCTTTTACACAAACACCTTGTTTTTTAAAATGCTATGCTTTTTTGAAAATACCACAAGATGTCTCTCTTTAGTTGTTCATGCTGGTAAAAAAAAAGCATAAAGATTATTTTTGAAGATTAAAGATTATGGAGTTCTGGCCTTGTGGTTAGACTTGTGCTTAGAAGTAATTTTTGTGCTACAAGCACTTTAATGTTTTGATAGTGTGGAGGATAGTAGTTACTGAAAGTAGTACATAGTAGTTATTAATAACAGTGAAATTATTGCTTACCTACTGCCATTTCTTGCAACTCAGTCTCCACAACTTGCTCTTCAGCCACATCTTGCATCAGATAGGTGTCCTGATCATCATAGACTAACACCTGAGCAGCATAACACTGCTCCACATCTGCACTATTCACCTGTTCCACTATCACTGCAGGACACTCATTCTCTCCATCAGTCTCTGTCCCATCACAAACCTCCTGGCAATAAGAAAAAAACTTTTCAGCTTTTAAGGCAAGATTTTTGGATTCGTTCATATGGTGTTGCATATCGAAAATGTATTTCTCAGCCCTTGTGCGTTTTGTACAAGTGCAAATGTCACCTGCTGTGTTTCCTCATCTTCAGCGACATACTCCAATATATTCCCTCCACCATCTACAATCACCATAGAGGTCATGACTCATTCCTCTGTGTCAAAACTGCAATTATCCAATGGCCTTCCTGATGCGCAAAGTCACAGCCTATGAAGAGAACATTAGTATTTGTAAATACACTTTACAGTAAACTGCTAATAAAATGTGTGTTAAACAAACTGTAACATTAATATTTTCATGTCTACTAAAGATTTAATCTATATGGGCAGGGATAAAACTATGGCCTGGAGCAGTAGTTCAATCCCACTGACTATATGTAAAAAAAGTTTTACCCTAAAGGTTTATTAAAATAATTAATGTTTTGATGATCATTTAAAGCCAGGGTAGTGTTTTGTTTGCACCTTTTCAGGGTACGTTGCAGTAAAATTCATGTTATGTTTGTGGGTGGTGCAGGAATGAGTTACAATGCTTGCATTTTTCATGACTAAAACCACACAACATAAACAAAACCAAATTTCCCCATAACCAAATGTCTGTATAAAAGAGAGTGATAGCATACTGCACTCATCCATGAAATAGCCACTCTGAGATGTTCAACAAAGGCTTTTTTGATGCCTACTGTAATCACAAGCAGACCTTCATGTAAACAAAGCCACAAACACACATACAGAAACAAAACAAGAAAACGGAAAAGGTCTGTATCCTGTTGGCCAAACTGTTCTCAGCCGACTCGTAAGAATGGGGTATGTCTATTTTTTTCCAAACAGTTGTGCCATTCCTAATGTGTTTCCCCCCTTTCACTTAACTCAAATACAACAATCTGACGCTTAACAGCTTTGTAGTCTCACGCACACTACTAAATGGCAGTAAATATCCAACTGATGCATCACGCATTTAAATATTCACTGATGCATGCAAAGAAAATGAAACAAATGATTAACTTTTACAAAGACTGTATCTAACGTGAAGATCGCTAAACAAGATAGCGTCAAACTAAATAAACCAAAATATGCCACATAGCTTCTAATAAAGTCTAAATGAATTAACTGTAAGAGGCGATTCTTTGGTACGTGATGAAAATTGAAATTTCTTACCGCTTGTTTTTATTTTTGTCGTTTGGAGCACTTCAGGGCGGTCGAATTCACTCTATCATAAGGTTAGCATGCTATTCATGCTAATGACAGATTGACTTGCTGACGCTAAAGCTGCTCAAATTGCGTAAGGTGCTCGCTGGTAAAGCCCACGCTTGCATGCGATAAACATACGCCTATTTAGGTGATCTGAAATGGAATAATTTGCTTTTTCTTTGCAGACTGCTTTTGTTTAGTCGGTAAAATTTTGCGTCGCTGGTTTCAGGCCTCCAGTTAGCAAGATATGACTGTGACTGACGAACTGCGCAGCAACGGCTCGTGACATCACACATTAAGGACGCGCGGGCTGAATTTCTACATATAATAATAATAATAATACATTTTAATATGATGATAAACAAATTTCAGTGATATCACAATAAAAAATTATATCACAACATAGTACATTTAAACCAGGGTGCAAAAAATAGACAACTTAATAAATACAGGTATGTGATATGGTAATGCCATAAGAACTGCCCTTATCTTGTAATAGCAATGAGTTCACAGTCTTTGCACAGAGGATGGCAGCAGTCAACAATACATGAATGATGAATAATATCTATGTATTTATACCATTCTATATATATATTAAAGAAGGAACAATAATTATGTAAAATGATAACTAATTTTTATAAGGGTTTCATACACAATCACAAAGAAATCTGACAGACAGCTCTTTTACTCTCCCTTTATTTGTTTATGTTTATCAGACATACAATCAGTTTATTCACAGATCCTGGTTTGGACCCATATCCAAGTAACAAACCTTAACCAGTACAGTAATATTTCCTTCAAGCCCTTAACCAACAACAAAGTACCCAAGACTAAACACTTAATGATACTGACACATAATTCACATTATTTCTGTAAAGGTCCCTTTTTTGGAGATGAAACTGCTAGATCCATGATTCAGAAAACACAGCTTGACTGGTGCCTTAGCCACAAATAATTTGAAGGTGACAAAGAAAGTATAACTTTAGCGAAATATTTTATAACCACAGAAATCTTTTAACTGGCCTGATGGCTGACAGTTAATGGCTCAATAGGACTATTGGAAAGAAAACTTAAGCTGTAGCGTTTTGCACTTGATTAATGTTGTAATGTCTATCTTTTGAAATAAAGATTAAAATGCAATTGCTAATATGACAATATTCAAACATATTGATATTTTCAACCTGTTTGTCACTCATTTAATGCTAGATCAATGCTGATTATTGAAAAAGTGAAAAATACTGTCTTATACAGAATACTGTCTTTTTAGCAAGGGTTTGTAAAGAACAAGAATGCTACAGGATTCAAACTGAGGTAGAGGTATCAAGTGATAATTCATAAATAATTCAGTTGAAAAATAGTGTTAATTTTTAAACAGAAGAGGAGAACCTGAACTAGATAATATTGGTGATTATCATGCAGGTATGGCAGTGTTTATGTTGGCAATTTGGACATGCTGGTGTAGTAACTGTTGACCTGGTAATTAGCAACCTGTCCAACTAGTGTAAGGTTTGAGGTAGGGTTAACTATAGTATAACAGGCTCTACAGTACAGTTGACAAGAAAATACATAGGGTGGAGTTCCATTTTGAAGCTAAAAGTATATCAAGATCAGTCACAGCTTTTCATGCATATTATACTTTTCAAGAAGCTTGTAAGAGTAATGTATATATGTAAAGGTACACCATATAGCACCATTCTGGACCCAGTGTTAAGATCAGTGTTAAAACGGCAATAAATTCAGTGAGTTAAGTTGAAGGTAAAGTGAAAGCAGGAACTCTGGATTAGGGAAGGCACATCACTTATTCTTCATTTGGGAACTGGTTTACTATCCCAAGTTTTTAGATCTCTCACAGCTGCAATAAAGACAACACAAAACAGAAATTACATACACATATAATACATCCATATGTTTAACATTAGACATAACCAACCACACCATTTAAATGATTACAAAAAATAATAATTAAAACCAAGGAACATTTATTTCAGCTATTTTGTTTTACCTTATTTTGTTTCTTAGTTGATACTACTGCATCTGCACTTTAAGCAAACGGCGCTTGCCCTATAGATGATGATTAAAAAAGCATTTCATTATAAACATATGATTAGAGAGAATTTAAATAAAATGCATTAGTTGATATTATGCAATTTGTTTTATTTAAAAGCATGTGGGGCGCTTGTATATTACTATGTCCAAAAATAAACACATTCTCATTGACTTTGTCTTTCCAATTCATTGTTTTGTTAAGTACTGTTTACCATCATTTTCTAATCAATCAATCACACATCACCTTTGCTATTAGGTCAGCTTTCGCTTTTGAATCACTATTTAGATTTTTTGTTAAACCATCTCTCCCATTACCATCATCACTACTTTAATACAATAAATTAGGACATCACCTCTGTTAAATCAGATTACCTGTTACCTGACCCGATGGCTCCACATCATCATCAGGGGCTGGGATGATCTTGCCAGTCATGGGGGCTACACCCAGCACCTTGGGCTTCTTTTCTGATTTGGGATCTCCCTCCAAAACAACCACTATGTAGTCTCGTTTCCCTTTATCCGAAACAGGATCTAGTGAAGCATCAGGTGCACTTGATGTTTCAGCTGGAGCCTCTGCCACCACTGGTTCAGCCACACTGGCTTTGGCTTCCAAAACAGGACTTACTGCTGCTTCCTCAACCACACTTGCTACAGCCTCAACAACTGGACTTTCCGCAATCACTTCCTCAACTGCTGATGCTTCTAGAACATCCTCAACAGCTGGAACAACTGGAGCTTCTACTGCTGCTGAGGCTGAAGGTATTTCCTCAGTTTCCTCAACTGCTGGTGCGTCTAGGACATCCTCAACGGCTGGAACAACTGGAGCTTCTGCTGCTGAGGCTGAAGGTGTTTCCTCAGTTTCCTCAACTACTTGTGCATCCAGGACATCCTCAACTGCTGGAACAGCTGGAGCTTCTTCTGCTGCTGAGGCTGAAGGTGTTTCCTCAACTACTTGTGCATCCAGGACATCCTCAACTGCTGGAACAGCTGGAGCTTCTTCTGCTGCTGAGGCTGAAGGTGTTTCCTCAGTTTCAGAGACAGCGGATGCCTCCTCTGATGCTACAACAGGTGTTTCCTCAGCCACAGCAACAGGAGATTCTTCTGTTACCAAAGAAACTGGTGCCTCCTCCAAAGCTACCGGGGAAACTGTTGAATCAGCTGGTGCCTCCTCTAATACTGGGGCAGATGGTGTCTCTTCTGTAACTGGGATAATCAATACGTCCTCTGCTACTGTGGAAACTGGTGCCTCTTCTGAGGCTACTGAGGACACTGCTGAATCAACTGGCACAATCTCTGCTGCTGGGCCCTCTTCTATCACCAGGGCAACAGGTGCTTCCTCTGTAACTGGGGCAACAGATACATCCTCTGCAACACATGCCTCCTCTGGGGCAACTGGTGAATCAACAGATGGCACCTCACTTAGTGGTTCACTTTCTAACTTGTCTGCTGCAGGCATCTCAGTGGGTTTCTCTGGTGCAGTTTCAGTTTGTACTGCAGCTTCTGTGACAGCATCCACATCCTCCACTGACCCAGATTCTGCTAAAACCTCTTTAAGCACAGAGGCAGCAGCCATCTCCACTGTTACAGAGGTTACTGGACTGACTGACTCTGACTGGGCCCCTGCAAAACACAACCAAACCACCGAAAAACTTAAACGCATTAAGGCATTTATAATACAGACACACACTATACATAAGTACTTTGGTTTAAGCATATACACAGGCGCATAAATAAATGGATTATTTAAAATAGTAGATAAGATCCAAGGTACATTGGAAAAGACATAGATGTTAGGTGTGTAGGTGTATTCAGAAGTATTAATCTTTGCAAAAAGAATATGAGATTGTGTTTGGTTTGCACACGTTTCTCATCATTCAAAAAAACAATACAGGCTTTTCTGCAAAATATCACAAAAATGGCACACACCACAAACCTAATTTAAATGTTATGGTTTATGACTTACGTTATCAATTAAAAAATGTACGTCATCAGAACACCAGTGACATGTTAATTCAGCATTTTAGTAATGTAACTTTACAATAACGAAGGATAAATTTGTCAGTTTCTGTTTTTATGTAATTTTTTAGTTTTGTAAAAGCATGTTTATAGAAAAAATTGAACACAGCATATCTTTGGTACTTGTCAATAATTTTATTATAAGGCTTTAAATCTCTTATGAATGTTTTCATGCTTTTTTTAAATTACATGGTTGTAATTTTCCAGGTAAATGAGCAATTTTATTAACCACATACATTGAGTTCCTTAGAAAGTTACTGAGTTTCCTGACAGTTTATTCATACAGAAGAATATAGAGTAAACTAATACAGAAACACAGCTGTCATAGTTACTAGGGAGCAAAAGACTCTCAGTTAGATTAAGAGAATTCACATAAGTTTGCGTGTACCAAGTAAGTGATATCTGGCAGAGAAGCACAAGTCAAAATGGCCATTGCACATGCTGTCACCCTGACAGATCAATTCCATAAAAGAATACATGCACTGTTACTGTCATGACAGAGAAATAACTAAACAGAGAAGTTTATAGGCAGCAATTCTGTATTTACATGCAGTTGTGCTTTAGAAAGAAAAGTTAAAGTAAGTTACAGAAGCTTTTCTAAACTGTGAGGTCGAGACGATTGAAAATAAAAACAGTGTAAGAAATGAGAAATGGCAGATAGTATTGAGGACAGCCAATATTGTGGAATGTTAGGCTATATTTCACAAAAGGCAGTAACTTTGGATTCTCACAGTGGTGTTATATTTAAAAAATTACACCAATATAATGTATAATTTCCTAAATTGCACAGTAGGAGGATATGAAATCAAGAGAGAATATCTTCTCTGCAATTCCAAATAAGAGTTCTTTCACATCCTATTATATAACAGAAACATACACTATTGTATTTAATGGAAAGGATCTTATCGAAGGTGAGGAAATGTCACAGGCAGGACAGGTCGAGAGACCCAGAGGTTTTAAGCAAAAAAAAAAATCAAGTAGTGACTCTCTGAACCTTATTTTAAAGTATTCATGCGTCTTCTCATATGAGGGATGAAAAGTGATATATGGTGTCATCTATTTGCTATTTATTTTGTTACATTGTCACTTATTTTGTCATATATTTGCTATTTGAGTCATGATTTGTATGTTTTGTGTGTGTGGTTAGGCATTTGTGTGTGTGGTTAGGCATTTGTGTACCCATGGCCCTTTCAGGCCTCCTCTTGCGTACCATTAGTTTCTGTTGCAGGCTCTTCGGCTTGGATGACCGGAGCTACAACAGCCTCTGCTGCTGCCTCAACTTCCTGTGCCACCTTCTCAACTTCCTGTGCCACAGTAGCCACCTCCTCTGCTGTCTCAGCAACAACCGCTGCCACCTCGGCAACCACCTCTGCGGTCTCTGCGACTGTCTCGGCAACCTTTTCTACAACAGTCTCCAGAGATCCGCTGTGTTTTCTGCCGACCTGGGCTGTTTCCATCAAGACCTCTGTTGCTGCTTCATTCTCATTAACTACAGCAGAAACATCTTCCTCTGCTGCACTCTCTGCAGTTTCTGTGACCTCTCCATCTTCAGCCGCACCTGCTTCTAACCAAACAACAGAGCAATGAAAAATTTTTTAGTCATACTGCCGACCCATAGATGGCATTATTCATCATAACTGAAGGATCTTTAGAATGGCAGCAAATTACTTGGGACATGAGCTCAGACAAAAACATGGCAGGATTTAAACGTATATAAAAGTCTACGTGCATATTTCAAAGCACTCTCGTTTTTTTTCCACACACAGCACCTATTTTACCTTGGAAAATCGATACAATAAAAATAAACATAAGCATACAATAAAAATAAACCACTAAATAAATGAAATCATAACTCAAATCACTGAAGTCAGCATGCATGATGCAAGAATGAGGAATAAGAATGAAGATAAGAGAAATAAAACAGAAGCACATGGGCAGGGAAGGGGGCATGTGAGGAGGAGAGGGCATACAAAGATGGTCGAGTCTTACCATCTGATCTAAGTCAGCAGTCACAGCAACTCTGTAAATTCCAGTAACACAGACCAACCACCAAGTGGCTGTGTTGTGCACATTCAATTAGTGTTTCAACAGAGGGAAGCTACCTTTACATGTCTTTCAAAAATGTCAGTTAGAAAAGATAGGAAAGAAATATTAGTTCATTGACTTTATAGTTTATATAGCACTTTGATTGTTTAATTAAATTGATCACTTTTGCATCTTTGTTCCAAGTAATCTTTTTCTTAGTTCCATTTTTGGCTTGTTAAAAACCCACAAAAAACCCATTTGTGAAAAGCCTTTTTGGACTGCAGCGATTATAAAAGACAACAAGCAAGGAAGTTGGAAAAATAGGGTTTTAGGAGAAAAGGTGTGCATAGGAGTGTAGGTTAAAGGAGTGTGATACAGTGTCAGAGAAAGAACCAGCCAGTTCTGATTGGCAGGCTTTGTGACAAATAGTATCAACGGATCAGTTGGGATTGAAGGATTGAACATGAGGGCAAATATTCACTTACATTACCTCAACCACGCCTTTAAATAAATACCTTAGTTCCTATAAATCAAGGTTTCTTACAACAACTTCAACCTTTTTCCATTTTTCTTACACAGGTCCACTGAAACGGCTCTAATTCACTTTATAAACATGGCACTAGGAGTTCATCATTGTATTTTCCCTAAATATTGGCCACAGTATATTCTGCCAACATCCAGCCATTATCCTCATAAAAAAATGTTAAAATTTAAGATCAAGTTGATCCAACTTGGCATTAACAAAGCAAATAATCAAAACAGACTGTAAACTGTGTGCCAAAAATATAATTGTGTTTCACAGCGATCAGCCAATTTGTCAAATTAAAGGCAGTGGGCATAGTTTTTAGTTTACTTATTTTTAGCATTTTTGCATTCCCAGTGTACACAAAAAACTCCTAAACATCTTTATCACTCTGCATTTCAGACCATGCAAATTACATACACGTTAGTTTTAGCAGATGCAAATTGTGTCATTTAAACAAATTTGTTTAAAATAGCACACCAGAAACAGTGAATTTTGGAAGCATTTCTCATACATTTTCATTATATTAATCGGTCTTATCTTGTACATTAATTGTACATTAAGGTGTATCATGCAAAAATCAGCAAAAACAAAAAACACATGAACTCACCATTGCCGTCATCTCGACCTACAAACAAAAACAAAATTTAAATTAAATTAAAATTACATTGGATTGTAATATGAAATCTGCCAAGGAATCGGTTACCAATTAAGCAAACAGTTAATATCATATATCAATGTCCCCTAATGATATGACTTTAATGAGAAAACCTTTAAACACCGTTGTCATTTTGATGAGACTGTTTAATAGGGCCTGGGCTCATGCGGACATGTTTGAGAAGCTTGGCAATGAATCAAGTTATTCATTGTGCCGCAAGTGGATTTGGCAGAACTGTTTTAGTTTACTAAGAGGGCAACTTTCAGCTGTTTGACACTATTGCTCTTACCAGAGAAGAAACTTCCAGGAGCCAAGCCAACAATTTTATGAATGTTTTTATTAAGTAACAAAAATATTAAAAATGTTCTAGGAACATTCAAAACATCCTGTATTTTTGATTATACTAACATTGGATTCATGTTTTAGATGTTATTATAACGTTTGTAGATTGATTATAAGAACAAACAACATTTTTTTTTTTTAATTATTCAAAGTTTTAAAACATCCCAGTAACAACTTAACAGTAACATTTTATAACAATTTATATAAGGTATCTCTGTGGTTCCCCCCATGTACTTATCTATATCCCAACATGTCATGTTGTTGTATTTAAGCTATGCCTAACATCTTTAAATTTGCTCACTGTGTAAACTGGCTAATTAAAAACTGTGTAGTTGATATTAGCAGGTAAGCATCCAATCCCGAGTACAAAAATGACACAAACACAAGCAACCACACTGAAAAAAACAACTGTATAGGACACAAGTGAGACTTACTCTTGGGTGGCCATGGTTTGGGTTTCCACTCAGACTTGGGACGAGATTCAATTTCCGTAACACGGTCAACAAAACGGTCACGATCTGTTGTTACTGTTCTATAAGCCTGTCAAGGAATTCAATCAAGACATCAAAAGTTTTTCACAAAATAAATGAACCAAATATTATTTATTTACATTAGTTTAAGATAACATTTTGGGTTCTGACAGGACTTACATATGCCAAGGCACCTGCAAAAGCTCCACCACAGAGAACAACATATAAGATATTCTCTCCTGAGCCACCAGGAACTGACGACATAAGCCTCCGAGGAACAACTGCAAAAAGAATAAAATAGTTTTCATGATGTGAATGTATATAATTAGCTCCATATGAGAATTCTTCTAAACGTTATTATAAACATATGGGGATTTAAAGGGGACTATCTGTTTGACTGTTTTGTTCCAAGTCATTACTGCCCCCTGGAAACTTTAAAACTACAGACATAGATGTGGACTTTCATTGCCTGATTGGATTCTGGGCAATGGTTTTAGGTTCCTATAAATATTGTGTATTTATTTAAATATTCAACAACTTTAATAATCCTGCCTGTCCATGACTCAGGATTATTAAAGACTAATCCATCACAAACTAATGAGCTTAGAGGATTTCTTTAAATGTAAAGCGTATCAAAGCTATGTTAGGTGTTGACAGTTCCTTAACAAAAAGTTGCTCTATGCCCTCGTAACGTAAATTTAGACAACCATTAGTGCAGTCAAACCATGCCTGAAGCATAAATATCATTCTGACACCAGCATAGTGGGGCAGGAGGTCTTGCCAAAGCAGGTTTGAAGCATTTGCAATATTCTCATTAGGTTAATCCAGTCACTTAGGCTTGAGTAAATTGGTTCTAGACACCAATGTGTTATTTATACCAGCTAATCTGTTAATCTCTCTCAGAAGTCAAATGGTGAAACCAACAGAACGCGAGACGTGGTTTGTTGGACTAGCGGTTGACTGAAATAGATTTTTCACACCTCATACTATTGCCAATATCTAGAGTAATGTGATTTATGGACAGTAAAATGTGTACTGCATATTGACACTGATGACAACAAATAACATGTAATTGTGGAACTTAAATAATCATATTTTATACAACTGGCTACAACTTATTGGTTAATTGACCAAGCAAAATGGGTTAATGAACAATGCTAACAACCTCTCTCCTATCTTACATATATTAGTGGCCAAATGTGATGCCTGACCTAGAAAAATTGACATATTGCCCTTGCAGTGTTCACTAAAGCTCAGCTTAGAGAGGAATTTAGCTTGGCAAAATATCACACGTGACACATGCACAAAGCTTATTGTGTCAATGTCCAGCAGAATGGCTGCTGTACTCAAAACAAGGGAGGATCAATGAATTATTAATAACTGATTACACTGTAGTCAATATACTGCATTCCCCATTAACTCCTGTTTGTTTATTTTTTTGCATATTCAAATAAAACCCACATTTTGAGATACGCTGTATCATACATTTGATCAACTAAATACCTAAACAATTTAAAACATTGAATTTTAAACTATGAATATCGTTCTGAATTTCTCTGTTTGTTCTATACTAAACAAAGAACACCGAGTTCAACAAGCGCGTTGCATGCCTGCGTTCATACAGCGACCCCGTCACACGTATATGAACCACGTGAGCTGTACATGGAAGCATACGTTATGGCAGCCTTGCTACTCTGAAGGTCACAAATAAAGTGCACTATGAATACTTGCATCATAATGTCAAACATCTCATTTCGATTGATTGCATATTACGCAAGTTCGCGTTTCATAATCAATTTAGTAATGATGGAATGCATTTGCTGGTACAAACATTAATAAATCATGCTCATAGTCCACAACTAACACTAAACAATGTATAATATATTCCAAACAACAAATTAGTCAAAAATTAATATAAGTACATGTTTGCGATGTCCAAGATGGCTACATTCCTGTGTTTGGTGCCATGCTTCGATGTATTCGCTCTGTACACGGTGTTCCGTTCAAATAACGCTACAAAACATGTCAGTATACTAGGCGTGTAAACTCTGGTTTTAAAAACGTGATCGTTACGTTAAAGCCACTTAAAATTGCGAAGTACCAAGAGGCTCCGATGTTGCAACTGACCTTCATTTCTCCTTAAACCTAAAACTACATGCTAATTTACCAGCAACGATATTAAAGTTACTTTTTGTAAAATATTATGGTACATGTCCAACTAAAGCACGTTCAGTGTAAGCAAATTATTTATTAAAAAAAACTCACAACAGATCGCTAAACACCAATACAAACCAACCAACCAAACAAACAAACAAATGCAATGATATTACTTTTACAAAACATAAAACTATGAGATAACATAGCTCTCACCATCCCTACAGAGGTGTGCGCGGTACAGTGACCGTCGCGCCAGAGGCCCACACCTCTGCCAGGCAGCTCTGCACGCAAACATTGTCCAAACTGCCACGATATGCACGCTGGGTGTAAGTCCAACGGAGGCTCAATGAATGGCAGTGAACGTGCAGGGTAAGTTAAAGTGGGAGGGATGTGTGGGGGAGGAGGAGAAATCTTACTAAATCCTCACGCAAACAAGATTCCGAGACACGCCCCCCTCAGGCGTGTAGTGACTGCAGCAAACCTGCGATTATTTGAAATAAATCAAAACATAAAAGCGTTAAATAAAGTTCATTAAGTTAAAACAATTACATTAAATAATAATTGAAGGAATAAAGCAATACAAAAATAATTTTAGGACTTAATTCAGTCAAAAATAATTTATATTTGTTTAATGATAATAATATTATCATTATATATGATAATAATATTTAACTATTGTTACTTTTTAATATTTTAATTACTTAAGGTTCCTGCTCCCTAAACATAACCTTGTTTTTGGAACTACCAATTGGGTTTTTTAAAGTAAAACAATTTAAACCGATAAGTTAATGTCCTGACTCTGCATTGAGCATATCCTTAGTCTTCTATTTCCATCACCAAACAAAAGTATTAAATTTAGTTCACTTTGGTTTCCAGAAGTTAAATGCCTTCAACATTGCATAGTCAAGTTTTTATAAATACTATATTGTCTAATGATAAAAGTGACAGAAATGCACCATTTGCTGGTAATAAAATAAATTTGCTAATAAAATAAATTTGCATTAAACGTTTCTTCATGATCTTATTTTGTTCTGTAGTATATCTATAAAGACAATGTGTTATTTTTTTTTAGCCGTTTAAAAACAAAAGTGAATGACAAACAGGACACTGTTCAGAGTTCTTATCTTGCTTTTCCTGGACAAACTAATCAAATTTTTTATTATACATCTGTAAAATCTTATTTTATAATAAATAAGATTAAACGTATGTTTTTTCAATGCTGGTATCAAACCTACATAATCATAATCATATTACAAACTGTATACATAATATTTCTGGAGACAAGAGAAGGTGACTAGAGATTAGTTATACATACATATCTTTATTAAACATTATTGTACAACAGCAAAACAGGGAAATCCAATGATCCAAAGAACAGAGCAGTCAGCACCCTACAATGAAGAAAAAACATTGATGACTACAAGTTATTTAGCATGATACCTTACGTTGAAACAGATCAATAATCATTGATCTATAATCATGTCCATATTCAATATTACTTGCATGCACTTTACAACACATTATTAAACTTTGGTTGGTACAATAATATGGTAACAAATGAAATTCAGAAACAATAAGCTCTTCCATCACACTGTAAAACTTATATTTTTATTAGTTTTAATTGCTATGAGGGAGATGGTAATAGTTTTGCTTACCCCATGAATTACTCTAGCCCTTTCCTTTTTTTGTACTCCTGTACATCAGTGCTGTGTTGTTTAAAGAGCTTGTAGGAGACAGAAAGTGTGTGTCAACACATACTGATCTGGTGTTTAGGCGACTTAAGTTGTAAGTGTGAGAGACAGTTTAAATGGTTACCAGTGCCCACAGGACAGCTGTGCTTCCAAATGCCAGCCCTACTCTCAGCATGTTTGGCTTGGAGGGATCAGGTTTGGAAGCGGTGTAGGCATTTCTGCTAACCACTGAAAGAGAGAGAGAAGAAAACAATTAATAAATAAATCATTTATATTTGATATACTGGTTTAGTTGTTGCACACTTTTCTATAATACAAATTATACAGTCAAAAACATCATTATAATGATAACTTATGTATATCATGCAACATTTAACTTCGAAATTGGAATTTAGAAATGTATTTTTAAAAATTGTTTGTCTATATTTCTGTTATTAACTAACTGAAAGTGTAATGAAATAAATGCTTGGTTGCTTTGGTTACTGTACTGCTAGTTGCTAAGCTAAGAAAGGTCAAGCCATAATACGTTGCTGAATAGCACGAGTAAACAGTTACTATGAAACCTTATTGAGATACAGTAATGTTGGCAAAATATAGATTTTTTCTAGGTTTCTAGTACTCACTCTTACTGATAGTTGATGTCCGCAACAATAACCGACCGACAGGCATTCTGACAACGTTTACCACCATAAACACAATGTTGTTCGATTCGATCCTAGATCGATTATCTTTCCTGCAAGTCTGAGCTGACCAGCTAGCGGCACATAGATTAATCGATCATTAAAGTTAACGTTCATCAAAACCACATTTGAATTCGTATTCGTTTCACAATTATATATTTATATCTAAATTTGTGAAAATGCACTTGTTAAAACATGAAACACATTTCAGTAGCACATACCAATTTTGGGACAAGAACATTCTACCCTGCAGCCTCAGCACACATACCCATATTACTTTACTTTAATGCCCTCATTCCTATACTGTTTATTCCTGTACTATAAGTACTTGCTTTGCCAATATTATAAACGTTAATAATCATGTTAAAGTTATATTGTTACTTAAATAAGTAGTGCCATCTATTGACTAAGTAATGTAGCCACAATTAGAATTGTTGCAATTATTCCCCTTATTCGTGAAATGCATTATGCTGTGATTACAATAAGATAATCAATGCGGCGTCAAAAATATTCTATTCATTTTTACTGATTCATCCCCGACTCGGAAACGCTACACATTTGGCGCATGCGCAGTTTCCCATTTGACCCGGGGAGAAGCAGCGACGCCATTTTGGTTCTGAAGGGGGGCCTGCTGTCACCACGTGAAGGCGAGAAGCCTCAGACAGTGAAGTTCAGGGGGCTTTTACGTTACAGGGGACTCTCCGGCTAGAGGACCACTGATTGCGATTCATGCTCAGAGCAAAGTCACGGTGATCGCCATTAAACACGAACAATGCCGTCGATAACTCTACCACCGAAGGAGAACGCGCTCTTTAAGAGAATATTGGTAAGTTGGGAAAAATATATCTGCATACAAGTGCTGGATCGTTAATAATAGAAAGCAAACGGGTGTCAGTCGCCTTCCCATTTTAGCCAGGATCGCTCTTCGCCGACCTCACTGGAAACCTCCTAAGAGCTTTTTGCAACCTCTGGGTATTTGCGGAGACTAAGAGAGGGCAATAGTATTGCTTTAATACTTGTAACATGACTACTTGTTCATGCACATTTACTCACTTTGAGAGCAGATGAACTTGCACACTACATAGCAGCTAATTTACCTTAGCACGTCCAGCCCCAGAAACTGCGATGTGTGGTCGAAATAAACATTTAATCAAACTAAATAGTACAAAAGTTAATATAGGCCAACGTGCTAGTGAAGAGTTTCAGGCAATTAATCATGTCGAAACATGCTATAAGGCGTTAAATCGATTAGATAACCAGTTAACATATAAGCTATAAACTATAAAAGTTGACAAAGCACATCAGCAAATATTAGCAGCGTGTGTAACGTTTAAAATAAGGTTTGTAAGTGTTTTAAGTATGCAGTCTACAGATTTGTTCTACACAATTTGAAACATGAGCTAAATGCACGATCTTTGTGCGGTGTATTTTTAATTCAGCACTTTTACTAGTACCTAAAAGCCACGCCTCAAAACTGCTGTCATACTCCACAAGTCATGCTGTAACAAAAACATGGTTATACTGAGAAGCAACACTACTTTTCTCTGCTATGGGTTTTAAACTTTAACGTCTATTTTTGTTTTACACCAAAGTCACCAATTTATATGTTGGGTTTCAATAGCTAAGCAATGCCTAATGAAAACGGTCATGTAATTTAAACAACTTTAAAACTTCTAACCCTTTGTGCCTCAAATTGTTTTGCACAGGGTATAATGACTCCGACCAGTCATTATTCTCAATTAGTAATGTGTAATAATAACCAGCAGAAAAACAGGCCATGTGGTTGTTTTAACTAATTACAAGACTGTCCTTCACCTGTTTTTCCTGTTTCTTTTGTTCTTAATGCAAAGTTAGACATTTTAGTCGTTTTACGGGTTTTTTTGACATTAGTTTTTGTCTCAGAGGGTGATCTTAATTTGGCAGAAGTCTTTACTAAGACAAAGTTTATTTTCTCATAGGAAGACAGAAATTAAAGGGTCCAGTCCTTAGTGTTATAGAGGCATTCCTGCATGCTGTTTTTTTGCAGGCAGTGCTCTGGACCTCTAAGCTGTTCTGGTGACAGTTGTAGATACGAATGTGTTTGTAATCAACATCCCAGCATCACAATCATTACTCTTAGTCTGCCACTGGCACTCTTAGCTGCACTTTCAATTAATCTACATGACAGGGATCAGTAAGCAAATCTTAAAGGTTGATTTTTGTTTTGTCCAGTATGGTGGGAAAATGTTTTTAGTGGGCATGCTGTTCCTGATTTATGTCTTTTAGAGATGCTACGAACACAAGCAGTACAGAAATGGGCTCAAGTTTTGCAAACAGATTCTGTCCAACCCAAAGTTCGCTGAACACGGAGGTAAGAGCTTTTTTGTTTCGTTCATAGACAGCAGGCATTTATCACTTCAAGGTGAAATTTATGTAGCACCCAACAGAAATGCAAAAATAACAATTGTTTCCAAGCAAGTATCAAAGTATCTATTATTCTCTTCATCTGCCATTGGTCAGACAATCCCCCCCAAGCTTACCTTATTGGTTGAGCTAGTGTTATGTCTCTCCAAGTAAGACCAATAAAGTAGATCAAAATTTTGTTTGGTGCTGCAGAAATAACACACTTAACTATTGATTGTTCTTACGGTTGTTGCTGATCACATGTTTTTTTTGTCTTACTCTTCATTTTTGTCTTTCCCCCACAGAGACCCTAGCAATGAAGGGGCTGACTCTGAACTGCTTGGGTCGAAAGGAGGAGGCATATGAATTAGTGCGAAGAGGTTTACGAAACGATCTGAAGAGTCATGTCTGTATCCTAAAAACATTTAGTTGTTAGCCCAATGAAAGTGTGAGCCACTTTCTTTTTCTCTTGACTTAGTCCAACTGCATGTAAGAGCTTAGCATAGTTTATGCAAAAGGTCCTGTGTTTTCCATTGTCCTTAACTTCTCCTCAGGTTGGCATGTGTATGGTTTGCTTCAGCGCTCAGACAAGAAGTATGATGAGGCCATCAAGTGCTACAGGAATGCTCTTAAATGGGACAAAGACAATCTGCAAATCCTCAGAGATCTCTCACTGCTGCAAATCCAAATGAGAGACCTTGAAGGTTACAGGGTAAGTTAATTTGAGTTATTGTGTAAATCTCTGGAAACAATGTTTTCATTTTTTTTAATGAAATGATTGTGATGTCACAGAACAAGCAACGGTTTTTGGGTTCTGCTGGCAGATTTCTTTTAATGAGTAGTATGAGCAACACTATGGTTCTGGTGAAGTATTATTTAGGGTAATTATGTATTACCCTAAAGTTTTAATAAAATAATGACAGTGAATAAAGAAAGTGATACGCAAGGTTAAAAATGAAGAAATACACAGGCTGTTTCCGCTTAAGTAATTGTTTGAATGTTTGCAGGAGACCAGGTACCAGTTACTGCAATTGCGGCCAGCTCAGAGAGCATCCTGGATTGGTTATGCCATTGCATATCACCTTCTGGAAGATTATGAAATGGCCGCTAAGATCGTAGAGGAGTTTCGCAAAACACAACAGGTATGTTTACACCAACAAGATTATAGGTTTGATTACTGGGAAATACTCACTAACATATATCTCGAACATGCTGAAAGTCTATTTGAATTAATTAGTATGTCTGCCAAATACTTAAATATAAATGTAGTTTTTATTGATGTTACTGAGGTGTGTTTATGGCTGTTTGTGTTTCAGACATCTCCAGATAAGGTGGATTACGAGTACAGTGAGCTGTTGCTGTATCAGAATCAGCTGTTGAGGGAAGCTGGACTTTTTAAAGAAGCTCTTGATCACCTGATTAACTACGAAAAGCAAATCTGTGACAAACTGGCTGTAGAAGAGATCCGAGGTGTTTGTTTGTCCCCTAGGGCCCCTTTTGCCCCTGGTTTATCCAAATGTTTTTAAAATATATTTTTGTTTTAAACATGTCTTGGTTTGGTTTAGTTTCCAAAGAACTCTGTGATGTATTCGTTTATGACACAATTTTTTCTTAGTGATATGCAATTTAGCATGTACCATGCACCCCTTGTGTCACAAGTACTTGTTGATACTGTGTGCCATCACCTATTCTTTAAAGCAATGTGTGTTTGATATTTGTGCAGGAGAACTGCTTTTGAAATTAGATCTGGCTGGTGAAGCTAAAGAGGTCTATTGCTGTCTGCTGGAGAGAAACCCTGAGAACTGGAGCTACTATCAAGGGCTAGAGAAAGCACTTAAGCCAAGTATACTAATGCATATTTGTTCTGATTCTTCTTAATTATGCTGAATGCAGCAAAGCCTGGATATTTAGCTTTCCTTTAGCCCCCGATTCTCTGTCATGCTTTTTTCAGAGAATGCAGAGGAGAGGCAGAAAATCTATGAAGATGCCTGGGTTAAGTATCCTAAGGGCCTGGTGCCAAGAAGACTTCCTCTCAGTTTCCTTATTGGTAAGTTCTAGTGTGGTCAAATCAATAGAGCTGTTTTGCTCTCCTGGTGTGGTTGTGTATGTAACTGCGTTTGGTTCTTGCAGGTGAGAAGTTCCGAGAGTGTTTGGATCGGTACCTGAGAATGAACTTCAGTAAAGGATGTCCGCCTGTTTTTACCACGCTCAAATCTCTGTACCATCACAAAGACAAGGTGAGATGGGCAGGGGGCAACACGCACAGGGGAGATATAGAAACCTGCTCTGGTTTTTATTACTCAAAAGATGGGAGTAGGCCTGCTTGTTTGGAGTAATCATGTGTCTCAACCTCTACAGGTGGAAATAATTGAGGAGTTAGCTGTGGGCTATGAAAAAAGTTTGAGGACCTGTAGAATGTTCAACCAAAATGGTGAGTAAATGCTCATGGAAGGCAGCCTTCCTGCAGACTTCAGGTTCTTGCTAATGTACGCCAGCCTGTAATTTTCGGGTTATCCTGAACACCTTTATTA
>JAZGTK010007500.1:0-19311 GCA_036877625.1 Ambastaia sidthimunki | reverse complement strand
TTTATTCTGTTTACTCTCATCCTGTCAGACTCATCTCCCAGGGTTCATACAGATGGCTGGAGAGTTGAGGGCCAAAGGCCTGCAGGAAATTGCCTGTGTGTCTGTCAATGACGTGTTTGTTATGTCTGCCTGGGGCAATCAGCTTGGAGCACAGGGCAAGGTGAGAAAACTCTGTTCTTTACCTGATTTTTCCTAATTTTCCTAAATTTGTCTAAGAATTTGGCTTACTGACAAGATGCACTGGTTTTATCTGTTTAGTCATGGTTCATTTATGTAGTCATTGTGGTCTATTTAATGTAGGTGCGGATGCTGGCTGACCCCACCGGAGCGTTCACACAGGTGAGTTGAACCTTTTCCGTAAAGCTGTACGGAAGTGGTAGCATGTCAGTTAGTATTTATTTTAAATGAACATAAGCTTCCAGGGAGTAACTGCCTTGCTCAAGTGAAGAGTGATGATGGTGGAGATCAAACTTACCTTCTTACTACCAGTCCTGAGCTTTACCCACTTCACCAAACCATGGGTTCAACCTTAGCTGACACACCCATGTCCTGCTTCTAGAACTTTCATGCTGATAAATTATGCAAAATCTGTTTCTGTGGGTTTTAATCGTCAAGGCTTGTTATTAAGTAATGTTGTAGCTTTGGCTATAGTTTATAAGATTATAGTACAGTCTTAACTTTAATTTTACTTAAACTGTAGTTAGACAAAGTGCAGAACAATGTTTAGTGTTAACTGGGATAGGCAGTTCTGTTTAGGACTAATTTGGGGTTTGTGTCAATTTTCTTCAGGCAGTGGATCTTGTTCTGGACAATGAGCAACTCTTTTCAGTGCTTGGGAATCCGAGATCTAAAAGGTGAGATGATTGTCTTCTGAATTAAAGCATTTAAGCCCATCAGTCATAATTATTGTCTGGTCTGACAAACAAGTTTTGAAATCTATATATAAAGCTAACCCTACTAGATGACCTACTGTTTGTCTTATGAATATGTACCCAGATGCAATTAGTCATTATTTTAATAGTCTGGCAATATTAGAATCCCCTATATATCCCCTAATTCTCACAGCACATTGTGAAAATGGTTTATTTTCTTTAAATTAATGAATAATTTAGCCTGTTTGTTTGTGTAAAAGAACATTGGAAAGAACATTAATTCTTATTTGCCAGTACATTATTGTAATGTTAATCTTGTTTGTGTGTGAAGGTACGCCATGCTGGTTGAAGATGGAGTGGTCAAGAAGCTCAATGTGGAACCTGATGGCACAGGCCTGACCTGCAGTCTGGCCTCAAACATTGTCTGACATGTCCAGTGTACAAGTGTTTACACATGACAATGTCACTTTGCTTTTCATAGTTCCAACTCCTCATTGTCATTTCCAATACAAAGTAATAGAAAACATCAACAATGAAAACTATTATAGCATTTGCTGTAGCAATGACTCAATAAGGGTAAAATATATGCAAACGTTTGGCTGTTTAACGCACAAATAGTCTATTACTGTTACGTGATATAAAGTTGTTGTTGTCTTAGCTGCAATAAAAGTTTTCCATGTCTGCATTTTAATTTTGTGTGATCTTTTAGAACAAATACCTGGAGATTGTCCATATAAAGTGCTACAGGCTAAAAAGTATACATGTGCTTCTATAATTTAGTAATGGTGTATGACGACATGTTTGGCTTTTGTGTTGGAGAAAGAAATAATACAATGAACAAGTTTTTTGAACAATGAACTCTTATCTGCATCAACAACAGTCAGGTTCGATTTACTCTTCCAAATAGAACAATAAAGATCATATACACAGTAAAACAATACAAAAACGTAATGAACAAGTAACAATGAACTTTTATTAGTCATATCTGTGGACATGACAACAGTTAAAACTCGACAACATGACAACAATCATTCATTCACTTCACAAAAGCAACATCTGGGATTTTCCCTTGGGCCTGTAAATGGAAAACAGAGATTTATCAGACAAATTTATGACCCATAATCCTTTGCTTTACTTGAAATAATCTGAATTTAGCAGATTTATTTGAATCTTATTAGTGATGGAATACTGGGGTACCTTAAGGCCGGTGAAGATCTGAGCAGCTCTGTCAAAATCCCAGTCGTTGTCTTGTAAGCACCTGAAATAATGAAAACACTGAGTCCTGCAAACCCCATATTCTTTAACAATTATGTGAAACAACAATGACTCCAGCAAGAACAATAAACCGCTACTCTGCTACATCTTTAACTATAGCAGCTTACAGTGAACAGTTTTGTCCTTACTTTTGAGACCATTCCAGATTCATGCCAGACTTTAGTGAGAAGGCGGCAAGCATTTCCTGTTGTGGGGCAGACAGAGTGGGAACAGGGCTGCTGGAGGGTGTGGGGGCCGGAGCTACGAATGCACGGCGAATTTCCTCTGTAGTGGCGTTTCGAACAAAGATCTCATCATTCACGATGCACAAACTGCAGGGTTAAAAACAGATTCCAATGACACCACTCTCATCTTCAAAGTTTCTAAAGCACGCTGAAAAGAAATGGTGTGAACCTTCTTACCCTGCATTTCCAGCAGGTACAGCAATAAACACTCGGGAGAAAGCTCTGAAAGGGTCTCGAGATTTGCCATCGACTGAAAAGAAAAAAAACAATGAGGATGTGTCTCACTGATTAAGTGTGAAGGCACACATACTGAATTATTGTGAATGAAGGAACTCACCCTCTTTGAAAACTCCACTGACTGTAAATGCCAATAGTGTAGCCTTCAAACAACACAGAGAAATTACAAACAATATCAAAACTACACATGCATGATAAGAGATGCGAACGTGACTAAATTCTACTGACTGTGTAGGTGTTGACATCCACATTAAATGAGGCGACGTCATGCTGGGTTTTGGGTAGTTCGTTTAGGAAAGCCACCACGTTTAATCGTGTGTGTTTCAGCAACCGAAACCGTGTAGCTGGAAGAGAAAACAGCAAACAATTTATGAGAAATAACCCATAGACCCATTTAAATTAAAATGTAACAGAAATCCAAAATAAAAACAATATTTAAAGGAGTTCTCAATGAACCATCACTCTCAAAAATAACTTACAAGGGTCTTTCAGGCGTTTGATGTTGCGGCTGTCTTTCTGATACTCCCCTAAACTGCTTCTGCACACAAAATAAAGGAAGGAGTTTAAAATTAAAACAAAGGTTAATTTATTAAAGGTTAATTGTATACAGGAACCGTCATACTGTCCAGCATCAACAAACAGTGATGATGATCAAGAGGAGACAAATATGGTACGCTTACTTTGAAGGGTTCTGCAAGGAGAAGGGAATGCTAAGAGAGAACGTCGCGCCATCATGGTAGGCATCAAGCAGTGGCTGTCTGTCGCTGGAGTCGTATATGTTGTAATACCTACAGGCAAGCAGATAACATGAGAATCTTGATCCAAAGATCTCATTCCTATTAAAGTTCTTAAAAACTGAAGAACTCTTACTGTTGCAGGAAGCAGAGGATGATGCTCTTAATTTCCTCTGAGCTGAAGTAACTGGGCTGTGTTCATGTAAACCAGACAGTGGATGAGTTCACAACTAAACTGCACAACATAGAAGAACGTGATGATATGGTTGGAAACTTGAAAACTAAGCACCTTGCAGGGAGGCAGAGTTGCAGGAGCAACCTCCAAGTCAAAACCAATGGGAGGTGGAAGATCATGTCCATCCTATGATCAACACAATAAGCAGACAAATGAATACATCTAACGCACAATAAACATCTGTGCAAACGTTTGCATATACCATGACAACTACATTTGTATGTGCTCAAATAACTAACCACACATTAGATTACACCAACAGATAAATGCAGATGATTTCCTACCAGTTTGAGCAGCTTGGGGAATCGCTCCCGAATGGCACTGTCCGACAATCACAAACACAGAACACAAGAGACAATGTTAATACAGACTGCACTTGAGCTCAGAGACATGTTTTTACTCCAGTGAAACCTTCCCACACCGACACTCATGTACATACAGAATAACTTGAGCTGGGCCATTTTAAGTAAAAGCAAAGCTTGAATGGATTGAGAACAGCCTAAGAGAAACATCTACTTACAGATCACTGAACAAGGCTGAGTCACCCGAGATTTTAGCAGTTTGATCACTGAGGCCTGTTTATTTTATTTTCAACTTTAGAAGTGGGTAACCAGGTTTACTTTTAAAACTATATCACTAATGGTTTCCTTTTGCATTTCAAACAAATAGGGATAAATGATCAAGATCAAAAGAATAAGCAGTTTTGGTGCCAACAATCTTGAATAGATAGTACACCCAAAAATAACATTTCTCCAATCATTTACACAACCACATTTCTTTTAAAACCCACGACTTTAGAATCTGTATTGATAGCTCAAATATTAGTCTATGCATCACATAAAATTATAAGGCTTCAGAAGACATATTGTCATATTAAGTTCCAAGGACCACCTTTTCTCAGGCCCTTGTTCTCAAACTGATCTCAAATTCTGCTTATCATCTCCTCCAACTTGGTTTTCCAAAAGTAGCACAAAGTCATACAGGTTTTGAGAGGCATGAGCGTATGTAACTACATTACAGAAATATCATTTTTGGGCGATTTATTCTTTTTAAGCCCTGTTCCAACTCCCGCCCAGCCCCAGGCAACTGGTACTTACCCATCCTCCATACTCACCATTGGTTCCCCCAACAGGATGAAACACTGATATGAGCAGGCTGGCTAAGGATGGGGGGGAACTTGGGGGGGTTGGGGGGATACAGGCTGGTATGCACTCACACCAACAATCAATCAGCATTTTCAGGCATTTACAAGTTTACTTTGTGGGGTTGTGATGAGATTTGACCACTCTGTGATCTCTGATTCATACATATAATCACCTGATGCAATGTGATATAACAGTACTCACAGCCAACATTCACTGGGGTTTGTGTGTGTGTTTTTAATGAATGGCATCAACCACAGATAATTACAGATCCAACTGCTGGCCAGCTGAGCTGTTTAAAATTTAACATGTTGTAGGAAGTGTGCTTTAACATTAAACAGTGATGGCAGAACTAAAGCACTCACAAACACACCAGCAGCTACCATTGTGATATACATTTAAGCAGTGACATCCATTTTCACTGATCTTCTGTCCTGCATGACGCTAAACAAACCATGAACTCAATAGTTTGCTGAGAGAAGTTACACTCCCAGGGTTTAAATAGGATTAGCCATGGAAAACAAAAGTGTGAGATGTAGAGAGAGTGAGAGCCCAGACCAGACCCAAAGGGTGGTAGAGATAATGACAGGGTGGCCAGATCAAACAGTGCATAGAAAACAAGAAAATAAGTGCACAAATGCTGCATCCTGCGAGCCTGTACAGAATGCAATATGACAAACATGAATAAGAGGTAAAAAGGTGTATGGGTTATACAGCCTACTTCATTTAGACCCTACTATTAAATTTAAGAATAGCAGGGTAATCATTCAAGCAAATGATTGGCTCTTTATTTGAACCCAGACACCTTGTTTTTCTTATTGCGTACTAATCTAATTTTATATTTTAATGATGTAATTAAATTGGGATTTGAAACTGGTTTCCTGTGATCCTCCTCCAGTACGATTGATTTCTGCTGAACTGATGAACTGATGTTTTGCCTCCCAAGCACTCTAGGATGAGGATCATGAAAATGGCCACACTTGGACCAACTATCCTCCATTTTGTTTAGAATACACAAAGAGAGAGAATTTAATGGTCCCTTCTCTCTGATTATTCATTACACGTGCACCATAGCACATAGTAAATGTTTCTGAAGAATGCTTGGCCCAAGGTTGCTTTAAAACCTTCCCTCTCCTTCTCCACCCACGGCATCTCCTCATGAACAAACCATCTTTCCTTCTTGCCTTGGCTGTGATCTTCGTCTCCAACATGCTTGCTGTGGCCAGTTTTGCGGCTGTGCCTGCCTTAGGTTGTCCCAAAGTTCAAAGGTGGGATCTTACCCGTCTTTGACTAACCAGCCTCTCACTGGCCAATCAGCGGCAGCGCTCTGGTCCACGTGTCATGGGGTGGAGGGAGGAGGGTGCCAGCAATTTATAAAAGTTGAAGTACAAATGTACTTAAAGAGTGCATCATTTCCAGAGGTATGTTCTTTCCTTCTCTGCCAACTTACCCTTGGGAATTCTGGGAGGTCACATGTGTTAAGGCAGCTTCCTGTATCTTATTAACGTATAATATATTTCTTAATAAGGTTCAGATATGCTAAAATGTTTCCCTACTACAACATGCTGAGCAACATTCTGTACAAACCGCTACATGGACAACAGTGCAGAAAAGTGATTAAATGACAGGAAAAGCTGGCAAAAGCAAGAATGATGCAAAGCAGATGAGAGAAACACTATTAAGAGCCAACTGTTCATGTCGAATATTAACTCTTCATTTTATTTCACTGACATGCACATTGGTTGTGTTTCTGATACAGGCAGGCCTTAAAGACCACTAAAACTGAAACGGAAGAGTCTTCGGAATATTTCACAAGAAAAATGCAACATGGATGGCTTAATTTCATCCATTTCTAATCTGATATGAAAAGTTTTAACAGTAAAATTAATCAGCTGATTACTATTTTTCCTCATCTGCATGCCTTTAGTATACCAGCAGAAAAGTTATAAGAGAAGTAGACTAAGTTATTACACTTCAATTACATTTGTTTTTGTCCTTCCCTATAAAAATGTCCCTGGCTGACTTACAATGCAATGTAAATCTTGGATTATGAATCTGAATTATGTTCACCACAATAAATGTCTATTGGATTTATAATGATGGTATGTTTACACACTAGTTAAAGATCCACACACACACTTCCACAGTGGATGTGCAGAAACTTGGGATGCTGAAAAATGCACTTTGCATCGATTCTGTTAAGCAGACAATAAACCCTTGGAACCCTTTACTGTTTACTGTATGTTTGTTAATGTCTCATGGTGGGTGTATTAAAACACAGCAACCTCAAGGGACTCGTTCATACGTGTACATGCATTCACATGCGCGCACACAGCAGGTATGCAAGCTTGTTCTCATGCTTTGTGGAGTTCCAAAACACTTCATAGCATTGCCTCAACTGTAATACCGTTGGCATAAACTGTAATATTTTAAGAACAGTTTATCTTCAAAGGTGAATAACTGTTTGAAGAATCTCACCAAGCACATTAAAGTTCATATTTAGCTACAGAATAACTGCAAAGTTATTCTAAGGAAACTTCTCCCTTGAGTATGGAGGTCTGTTTGAGCCAAAACTCAATTATGTTTAAGGCGACTGCACGTTTGCAATGTATACATCAAGCGTCATGTATGTTTCTGGTCTAATGATCTGCAGAAGACTGACCTGACATAGACTGCCTGGTCCTTGAAGTGGTCGCACAAAGGATTCCCCTCCAACGAGAGATCCACCAGCTTCAGGCCCTTAAGTTTATCAAGCTCTCTCTCTGTCTTTAGCTACAAGACACACAAAGACAATGCTGCATGTTTGATCCTACAGTGGATTGTGGGACAAGGTATATACACCTGGAAGTCAAACTGTACCTCATTGTGTGAGAGATTGAGAATCTTTAGGTTTGGTACTTTGTTGACAATATCAGCCAAGTCATCCAGCCTGTATAACCTGTTGTTACTCAAGTTCAGACAAACCAGCTGTGGATGGAAAACAAGATACATAAAGAACTGAGATTTTAATGACTGTCTCTACAGATCTGGACTGGAGGTGTCACAATATACAGTACATTCACAATAACTATAATATTAGAAATATTATAATTACTGATATTGTGTTAATACTATGCATATGATCATTTTGTAAGTAATTTAACACCAGTTTCTGGTTGACTTTCTAACATAGTATGTGGCGGTATTGCACCAACTTAACATTTTGCTCTAAGACTGACAATGATTACAAACTCTGTCATTGAATTTGACTGACAGCATTATTTGTATGTTATTTTTAAAATTTTCAACTGATATTGTTCTCTGGAGAATGTTTATAATCATTCATGTACCTCGGGAATGTTCTCTTCAATAATTTTGATGACCCCCAGCATGGAGTTCTTCCTGTTCAAGGTGACCTCAATATTCTGAGAAACCAAATCTACAACAAGGGGCAAGTAATTGATTATTACAAATATTTCACTATATCAAATATTTCACAAATATTTGAGCAACAGCCATAATCAAACCAAAGGAAGCAAGAGTTGAAAGAGAAAGCATGTAGAAGTTTCACCTGGATCAACTCTAATGTTGTTGAGATCAAGAGCCTGCTGAGATCCATCAAACCTCTTGGCCATGCATTGCTAGTGAAGACCAAAAAAAATATTCCACAGCGTTTAAAGTGTGTGAGAAACATTTTGCAAAAAGGGCGGTTGCTGGGGCTCATTGCTCACCTTCAAGTGCTCCAGATCTTCTGGCTTCAGGTCAGTGTGGATCAAACTGGGTGGTGGACAGCTGTTCATTAAAACAGTCACCTGCCCATCAAAAAATACAAGGCATACAATCACACCAGACATACAGAAATCTTAAAGATCTGCAGGTAAACATTTATATTGTGGTCATGTTCTTTTAAATAATGGTTTAATGCAAGACTGTCAACAGTTTTGATGAACCAGGCGTGCATGTACCGTACCTTACCTTATATCCATCTTTGTCTGTTATTTTCCGTGACACTTTAACCAAAGCGTTAGCAGTTGTGGAATCTTCTATGTAAAACTGGGCCTTGTTGCCTTCAGTGTGATACTGTGAAACAAAAACAGTTCAGCACAGTCCCATCGTGTGTGTACATAAGAATTGTATGTAATTAAATCCAAACTGAGTTATTTACATGAACTGCGTGGAATGGCATGGAACAGATGTTCTGAAGCGCAGACAGAAGCCAGTCTTTATCGTACTTTTTCCCAAAAGGAATCTGGGATCACACACAGGAACAGACATGAAAATTAGACTTATTAACTACTCATTTATAATATGCCATTTAAGTAATAAACGTATTAAATTATGTGTGATTAATGTCTAATGTACTAACAGTCATTTTAAACCAGTTCTTGCGGTTTCCGTCACCACCGCCGCCAACACCTCCACCACCTCTGGGTCCATGACTTCTGTGTCCCCCATTATCACCTCCACCTCCTCGTCCTCCTTTGCGATTGCGCTCATCACGCCGATTCTGTGGCCGGCCATATGGATTACTGAAAGAAATACAAATTATGGGAACCTGACACATGCCCAGATGGTTACATAACGCATTTATCATGCATCACGGTGCTTACAATCTGCGCTGAGAACCACCATCTTGTGAACTTTCTGCCATGGCTACATCTCCATCATCGTCCTGGAATCTTGACCTAGGCCCAGGACCTCCACCCCCACCATGACCACCTCGATGCTTCGGCCTGGATATCTGATCACTGTACATGGGTGCTCTGAAAGGACCTCTGCCTTTGCGGTTGCGGTGTTTTGGTCCTCCAGCACGGTCATCATGTTCTGAAAAACAGGAGGCAAGTGAGAAAAGCATCAGGGATGCTATAAATTGTGTCTTATTGCACCTGATACAATCACAGGCAATCCCTAAACAAACAACTCTACTGACAATCGTTTGAGTTGAATCAGGGGGTTAAGATTCAGTGGATAAACTATGAAATACATACATTTGCTATAAACCTTTTTTAATTCCATTAATCTATGCTGGTAAATCGTATAGATCAGACAACATCAGAGCTGTCCAGAAGGACGGCAACATACACTATCGCGCCATGTGGCCCGCGTATGCAGTTGCTACTAATATACGTTCAAAAAACTTTCAAAATATTCCTAAATAAAACACAAAACGCATTCATAATAAGACGAGATCACGTTTATGCACCTTTGTCTAAACCAACGTCACGAAAAAACACTACTAACACAATAAAAACACCACACACACCAACAATAACGCAAGCTAACTGGCTAGATGTAACTTATGTAAACTGCATAGCAACGTTACACGATTACAAAGCGGGCGGCGTCTTATTTTAAATCAAAAACAATCTTTAAAATAAGACGAATAATCAGAAATAAACATAATTTGTTATTACTGTTAGAGAATCTAGATCTAAACGTGTTTGCTTTCGACTTAAACTCACCATTATAATAGCGAGAATCGTCTGCTGTCGCCATCTTTTTAGGAAGCCTATGTAGGCTGTTTCGAAATTAAAATACAGGATTTTCAGTCTTTGCGTTCCTCTTTTGCCAATAAAACAAAATCAAAGCAAATAAAACGGATTTAGGTTTGTTTCACGAGTGTACTACTAGATTACTCGTGCTTTGTTTCTAGGGTTTCAAGTAACAGAGAACGTTTGAATGCGCATGCGCACGGTTCTTCTTCCAACTACTAGTGGAATGTTTCATTACTATATAAATCTCGCCCCCTTGTGTTAAACTCTCTCCTATACGCAAGACCACTGAAAACTGTTTTCTTTTCACGTGCACTTTATTAGACAAACATTAAAACCCTGAAAGACACACAACTGATGTTTGTTTACACATAATACAGTCAATCTTTGGTGATGGGGTACATATAACTGCATAAATATTGGAATGAAAATACCCTATTCATCTATTATCTGGTATCTTAATCTTTTTTCTCAATATCCAGGATAGTTCCAAATTTGTTCCATAAACATAATAGAATTCCCTGAAACTAAAATTTCTGCTTTTAGACTTTTGCACTGAAGTTACTGAATGTCAGAAAAACAGAATTGTTTATTTTATCCTTAGAAGTTGAGTGCCACCACTTGTTTGTGTTAACATCATAACATGAAGGAATGATGAAAAATAACATTAAAATATTTCACACAGATCATTTACAAGACATCTTAACAGACAAAACTGATATTATGCTATAGACTTCTGACACATTCAATCGACACATTAAAGCCTTGACTTCTGTGCAGATTATATGTGTATTACATTTAAATAGTTTAAAACTGATGTAAAACCTATGAATTATGCTGTGCTCTTAGCGTGAGAGACTACGACTTGCATTACTGTGTAGAAGTTTTAAGGAAATAAACAGCAGCTAAGCAGGAACTTCTCTTATTGAGCTTCACGTCAGCTCCATGAGGTAAACCGGTTTTAAATGCAGTTTTGCATGCAACAGTTTTTATGGTAATACATGCTGCGTTGCATGAGGAATGTCTCAAATACACATTCTTGCCGGTGCACTTCAGGCAGTGAATGTGCTAGCTATGGGTGGCATGAGACACTCTATTGTAACAGAATGCATGTGCATACATGGTCGCTTCAAAGCCTGGTCCACAGTGCTCAGAGCCTCATCCAGGGCCCAAGCCTCTGCCTAAGACTGGTGTCTGAGGATTGTGGCTGGGCTGTGTCCTCCTCTTGAGCCTCATTCTCTCCTCCCGCTGCTCTCTGCTCATGATCTGGGTCTTCCTCACTTAAATCAGTCTCTACAATATGAGGAGCCTCAAGGAAAACAGGAGTCTCATCTGTAGAGTAGCTTTGAGCTGAAAGGTCAAAAGGGAAAAGATATTGCAATATTGACCAAATTTCCAATTTTATTGGTTTATTATGTTTGTATTTTTGGCTGTTTTTTTAATATTGTGAAGAGAAGTGATACTTTACCAGCTTCATCCACTTGCAGGTCGTCTGTACCAATCACACTAGGAGTGTCCAGCTCACCTACACACAAACAAACACACACACACAAAACCAAACAAACACACACAAAACCAAACAAACAAATACACACAAACAAACAACACACACACAAACACACACACACACATGCACAAACAAACACACACACACACAAACACAGTGATAAATTAATAAACTGTATACCTGATAAAAATATACACTAAATGCAATGCAAGATGCTTTGAATAAATTCATATTTATAAATTCTATTCACCTTTGTTTTGAATGCATGCTGCGTCTTTGGCTTGCTGTGGGAGGTCAGCTGCTTCACTGTCTCTTCCATACGTCATGTCTGGATGACATTTAGAGAGTGTGTTAGCAACCAATATGATTGGTTGTCGAGATGATGTGTGTGTGAGCCTGATCTACGTTCTTACTGGGCGTGCTGGAGGACGAGCGCATGCGTTTACGTGCCTCTTCTCTCCTCTGCTGAAGACGTGTGGAGTCTCCCATCATGACCTGCATGCAAAAGTGACAAATGATTCAGCTTCTGGAATGCTTGGAGAATACATGCAATATTAAGCCTTTCACCATTAGAAGGGGAAAACATTACACAGCACCTAACAAATAGAAAATAAAGACAAGGCTCAAAAACACTAGGCTTCTGCTCGGTCTTACCCTCACTCTGACCTGCTCGGGGGGATACAACCCTCCCCAAATGAACTGCAGGTAACCGAAGAGCACAATTACACTGAGGAAGGTGAAGTTGCTGGCCACTCCCACGACTGCTGATGCCACAGGGAAATTATACAGGAGATATCTGTCGTGATAGGAGGATGATCACAGATAAAGAATACAATTCTCATGATTCAATATTAGCTGAAAATGCATACGCAGTCGTACATAACGACATTAACTATAATTGCCAGTCCCAATAAAAACATAAAGGCTGCACTCATTGTTTCATTAAGACCAAACAATGATAATTACCTAATGCCAGTGAAGTAGGCATTGATTCTGAGCTGAGCAGAGTAAATCTGGACCCTGCGGGACTGAATCTCAATCACAGCACCAATGGCAGGCTGGATCTGTGGAGACATTTCGGTGTAACGCATGTGTTATACATACCTGCACATTCTATGCATGGGCTGATATATGCAGTATATGTCATTACTCACAAACGTTTGAACGATCTGGATGTTTATTATAGATAATAGTGCTGTCATCACTATTGTCTGTTTACCTTGTTTGTGACTCAAAACTTAAAATCTCAAGACTTTTAATGGCTCGTAATGACGCAACTCCATGTGGTCATTGTTGTTAAATATTCCACAGATAACTCACATGGTCGGATCTGAAGTCTGGAAAAAGCTCCACCTCAATGAGCTGTTTCTGTTCAGACACACCTGTCAGCAGGAGGGGGGAGAAAACCAGTGTGCTTATAGTCTGCAGAAGACTAGAACGATAGTGCAGCATTGCCTGATGAAAAAACAGAACAACTTAATAAGTGCTAATATAGAAATAATGAGCTTTTGAAAAAGGACAACACATTCCTGTCTACTGAAGCCATGTTAGGTGTGTTCAACACCCCACCTTTAAAGTGTTCCAAATCTCACACTTAAAATTTAATGAAAATTTGATGCATGACTCAGAAAGTTATTTTTCCAGCAACCGACCAATTAAATCGGACAAATCTGCATGTCCATGTAAATTATCCACATAGATAAAACAATAGAGGATTTCTTCACTCACTGAGCGGGCCACTGAGTTGATGACTTTCCCGTCTCTGGAATAGCAGGCCATTTTGACCATGAACATTCCAAGCTGTTCATTAACAGGAGATTCTGGCATTTCCAGCTCTAGAGAGATCCTGTATGCTTGACCAGACATCATTACCTATCATACAGAGAAACATCAAATAATTATGACAGAAAATCCATTTTAACTAAGCCAACAATTAGTTATTATAATGTCATAGAGTGTAATTAATCTCCCCCCCTCCTTAAAATCCTCTTGTGCATAATTTTGGGTTTGTTACACAATGTACAAGGCAAAGCTTTAATGTTTGTTTGCTGTTAGAATAATGAGCACATTTAGTAGGAACGTGTAAAAACACCAGCACATGTCTAGAGTTTGTAAGAATGTCACATGGTGTAATGACACTAGCCCTTTTTCTATACTTGTGGTACACATAAAAACAAAACTTACTGCATTTAAACAAAAACATTTTTGTCCATCCCTAAAATGATGTCAGTTGTACCTGGTCTTTGCCGTTTTTCAGCAGTGATATGTTAGCCATTGGAAAAGAACAGAGGACTGAATCAGATGGTTCACAATCTGTTCTGATAGAGGAAGAGAAAAAAATCAACCACATGGGAAAAAACAGCAGTCACAGAATTTGCTTTATTACACGCCATACAGATTCCATCAGTAACGACTCCATCAGTATTTGCTCATTGGACCAAACTAATTCAGAACTCAGTCATGTGCAAACACACCACTGACAAAACAAGGCAGGAATGTTCCTGATTAGCGCTGATGCGTTTGTACCTGTAATAGAAGTGAACTGGAGTGGCAAAGCTGACGGTAGGCATGTAGGAATAGTAGAAGCTTCCATACAGGAAGATGGAGACCCACAGGAGAAGCACCAGGACACAGAACAGGATTGCGGCCCTCAGCAGAGTCCTGCGGGCCCTCAGAAGGGTCACAGCTGCCACGTCCTGGAGCCAAAGCAGCAATGGCCCCATCGCTGTGCCTAAGGAGGGCAAACCTTCACCGTCACGTCCAGACAGGGGTCCTCTGATCACCGCACTCTGTCTGCCCCCCAGCCCTTCCACTTTAGGCAAAGGGATCTGCTGCCTCTCTTCAGTCATACACTCTCGTTGACTCTCATCTACATTAGCAGTATTTCCAATAATACTTTATAATCTATAGTGAGAATATTAAGGTTCAAAGGCCATGATGGCATTCATCAAAATAAATGTAAAATTGAATCTAGTTGTCTTTAGACCAAGCTTTGTGACTGATAAGACGATGCGCCAGTATCCTCTGACAAGCTGAGCTTGTAAATCCACAGTTCATCCGTATTGTTGATAAAAACACGTAGTGACCTAACGAACGAGAAAATCAAACGAGAAAAACAGGACAGAATGAAACATCTGCAAAATACACCTTTGAATCACACTTATAATTGGTGTATAATTGTAAATAATTGTAAAAAAATACTTAATAATACACACAATAACCTTCAACTTAATGTTTTAGACAGTTACGTATGAGTAATCATAAAAGAATATTCAAATTACAAGCAAAATAATAATATTGCACAAAGGTACAAAGTAAGAGTATACAGGGATATACAGGTTTTTTTCCAGAAAGGTGTATAATGTAATTTTAGCATGTGCCATGTAAACGTTTTACATTTTATGTTGAATTGTCTCTGTCTTCTGTTTCGCATTAATCTTGCATTAACCTGCTGTCTTTCGGTTACTCACAACATTGTTTAATGGACATACAGCTGCCAACTCACCTTTCTTAATTATAAAATACGCCATAGACAAATAAATGCTTATACTTTAAAAACAAACTGATGAGAAACTCTAATTTACCGACACCCTTTCTTCCTCCTCCGTTAAGGTGACGCATAATTTATGCATTTAAGTGCAGAGCAAACGATTTTTAAATCATATTTAATCTGAAACTGAAGTGAACGTTTGTCACTAGCTACATATAGATCAGATAATAAGGCTGCCAACAGTCCCGCCCCTAATGTGACGCAAACACACGTACGGCAATGCACGAGGTACAAATTGTTCATTCATAAGCGATTCATATAAAAGCGGTTTGTGTTGCGCTATATTTCTAACTATTTCTAATGCAGAGAGTTGTACAATGAATTACATTACACGTGGTACTGTGTATGGTTGTGTATGTGACCAATTACACTTGAAACTTATTAATAAGAATTGTTATAAAGCAGAATTTGGATAAATTAAAAATAGGATAACATATATCTCAGATATTTTTATATTATTAATTTTTTATATATGGATTTAGAATTATTTATGATTATATGTGAATTCAACAATAAATTATCGTTTCTCAGGAGGAAACTAGGGGGCAGATTTGCAACGATGTAACATGAAAACGGATGTAGTAGAAGTGTGGGGGTGATGTAAAGTTGTGGAGGGGATGCAACCTCTTAACCAAACTGGAAGAGACCACTGAATCAAAATGGTGCCACAGTACAAAGCAAGGAGGCTGAGACTGCAGCAGTTCCCATGGTAACGAATCAATGAGAGGGAAGGCTCAGCAAGAAGCACAAGCAATAACCAAAATAAACAAAAATACTATCATCAGATAATTCACTGAGAATATAATACAAATCTATTTTAATACATTGTAGTGTTGAACACGTTTATTTTCATCAATACATTTACCTTCCCCTTTACCCCACCTCCCCACAATGATACAAAGATGGTATGATCCACCCTACAGACTAAATCAATTCCAGTGGAGCCCCCTCCATCTGGTTGGCACATTCCACTCACTGCAGAGGGGAGTTCTATGTATGTACCAAGAGACTGGTGTGCATTGTAGCAGAATTGCAGTGCATTGGACTGTACAGAACTGGGTAGCATCCACACTGTCTATGAGGGTGCGGTCCAGCTGCACTGAAAGCAACAACACAGACAGATAGAGAGAGAGAAGGAATAAGGAAAGAAGAAGAGAAGGGGGAGAGATATCACCACAAGAGGAATACAGCAAGGGTAAGAAAGAGAGTGAAAGGAGGAAAAAAGGAGAGGGTAAATGAAAAGGCCAGGAATAACAGGAATAGATGAATACACCCAGTCGTCTTTTTCTTCTTGCTCTCCATTCACTCTAATTTTCTGCTTTTCATCATTTTAAATATAATGTTTTTTGTATTATATTATTTCATATGGTGAATTCAAATGTATGGATCATTTTTTACACATTTTTTTTAATGTAATGATTTAATCTTCCAAATTGCTACTGATATATGTCTGAGCAGCTGTGGTTGTTATTTATCCATCTGGCCTAGTTTTCTCTTGCCTGCTGGCAATACATAATGCTCATATCTATAGGTGCCTAATATGTTTACATTTATTCAGATTATGGCATATACTGTTGATTTTTGTGCACTGCTGCTCAAAATTATATGGTATATTCCACGTGGTGATGGGTTTACTTGCAAGCACGTTCTACAGTGTGTGCAAAATGGGGTCGGCATACCCCAATCCATTGCTGAAATATTGTTTAAAAAAAAGAGTACTAATAGGATGTTACGTGGGCATCTTAATCCTAATGATAGTTCTATTTACACACTGGTAAAATAAAATAAAATCACACTAAAATGTAGTTTAAAGATGTTGAAATATGTTGCTATCAGATCATTGCAATTGAAGGTGAGGTTTTGGTTTGCTAAGACAGCAGCTTTTAATGATACAGATGCCAGAAAGACAAGAAGTAAAGCATAGGGTATAAGACCACAGATGGAGCTTTAGAATGTAAAGACGCTTCCATCCCAGAGGGATCATCATTCAGCAAAAGTACAAATACATTTATTGCCCGGGTTTTGATTGTGTGTTATTATTAAGCTAATACTTCTTAAGCAACTGGGACAGATGCCTTGTGCCCACTTTTATAGTTAAATGGGATTTTAAATGTCAAATGCTACACACAATGTATGTGTAAATTGCTTGTGTGTGTGTCAGGATGAAAGGAGACACCCCTGTGAACAGCACCATGAGTGTCGGTCAGGCCAGAAAGCTGGTGGAACAGCTGAAGATTGAAGCCAGTTTTTGTCGAATCAAGGTGAGAGTTGCAATACAAAAACAACAGCAAAATGTGGCCAGCAAGAATCAGATCAGTGATAATTCTGCCTGCCTATGAATTCATCCTATTATATCAGCCTGTAGCCGGCAGACTAATTTGTATTAGATGTGATCAAAGATCTGTAACCAGGTTAATAGGTATGACCTAATTCTACAATCCCCCTGGTAAAGTATGTCCTACAAGTACAATTCGAGCATTCAACAGCTAAAAAGTCTTTAAGCATTGACCTCAACTTTGCATTTTGCACACGAGTGGAAAAAACCCTGAAATGTTGTGTTAGTCATAAGTGTAACAGAGCAGTGTATTGTAAGCATGTTTATTTTGCTTATATCAATGACAAGGCATAATCTGTGTTACTGTAAAACATGTCAAAGCAACAAATTGACAGTGATAAATGTGGTGGCATACAGTGAATGCACTGACAAATCAATGACAATTGCTTAAATAATGTTATGAAGTTAATGTTTAAAAGTATAAATTTAAGAATACGGAAATGGATGAAAACATGAAAATAAAATTCTGAAATACTCTATTATGACACAAAATAAACAGCGTTAGAAAAGACGTTTCAGTAAGCGTAATTATGTTCAACCTTTATATGACATTGTATTTATACGCAGCCTAAACTCAGCCGTGTAAGATGATGCTCAGCTTCCTCAAAATCAATAGCTGTCCTATAGCCAGAATGCTTTTAATCTGAGCACTGACAATCTATCCGGCATTCTCAGGTTTCTAAGGCGGCAGCAGATTTGATGGCCTACTGCGACGCCCATGCTTGTGAGGACCCTCTCATCACCCCTGTGCCCACCTCAGAAAACCCGTTCAGGGAGAAAAAGTTATTCTGTGCTCTCCTCTGAGCAGGAAACAGGAAGAGCAGGATTAGCCCAATTTAGATGATAATGATTTGTGTATGCACATCACACACAACACAACACACAAAAAATCTTTTTCAGAAATTTCAGCAATTGATAATGATAAAAACAAATATCTGTGAAATCAGGTTTGAGAGGATATGAATTGTTGTTCTGTTTTATGGGAAACCCTGGAGGGTCACCATCCTGCAAAATTCACCTCCAACACACAAACCAGCTAATTTAAGCCTTCAGGACCTCTTGGAAATGAATGGCAGGTGTGTGTTTGAATAAGGTTGGGGCTAAACTCTGCAGGACACTGGCCCTCCAGGAGAAGGATTGGACACCCCTGCATTAAGGGGACACAAGAAAAAAATGAGCAGAAAATTGAAAGGATTGATTTGCTGTGATCAGCTACAATGACACACACACACGCACATATGCAAGCACACAATTTTTTAATCAATCAAAAGGAAACAGGTGTGGGTCTAAAGATATAAATGATTTAAAATTTTATTGTATTAAAAAAACATTTCATTATGTTATGGAATTCTCCACATAACATACTACAGTGCTTTACAAACTCTGTATATTTTGATTTTTTAAAACATTTTACTTGAGGTGGCTAAGTGTGCTGGAAGAGCTTTTAAAGTTGAGATCACAATAAGAACGTGAGACTACTAATGCCAACACCACCAGTACATTGTGCACCTAAAGGGGTCTATAAAAAGAAATGTATGGTTTAAATGGTTTTAATTTTTTTTCTGACCGGTTTAAACAGTGATATGTAGTCTCTATAGGTTAAGCATTAGAGTTGTTAGCATCAAGGGTAAACTACTGGAAAAAAACATCAAAAATATGTCAAAACAAATTTATGGTCCCAACTGATGGATTAAATACTGCAGACTGCATTCAATGATGGAATAAAAAA
>JAZGTK010007499.1:0-19312 GCA_036877625.1 Ambastaia sidthimunki | reverse complement strand
TCATTAACTGAATGTGTTAAATGCTGCTCACTGCTCCAGTGTGTGTTCATTAACTGAATGTGTTAAATGCTGCTCACTGCTCCAGTGTGTGTTCACAACTCACCACTCCAGTGTGTTCATTAACTGAATGTGTTAAATGCTGCTCACTGCTCCAGTGTGTGTTCATTAACTGAATGCGCTAAATGCTGCTCACTGCTTCAGTATGTGTTCACAACTCACTGCTCCAGTGTGTGTTCATTAACTGAATGCGTTAAATGCTGCTCACTGCTCCAGTGTGTGTTCATTAACTGAATGCGCTAAATGCTGCTCACTGCTTCAGTGTGTGTTCACAACTCACCACTCCAGTGTGTGTTCATTAACTGAATGTGTTAAATGCTGCTCACTGCTCCAGTGTGTGTTCATTAACTGAATGTGTTAAATGCTGCTCACTGCTCCAGTGTGTGTTCACAACTCACTGCTCCAGCGTGTGTTCATTAACTGAATGCGCTAAATGCTGCTCACTGCTTCAGTATGTGTTCACAACTCACCACTCCAGTGTGTGTTCATTAACTTAATGCGTTAAATGCTGCTCACTGCTCCAGTGTGTGTTCATTAACTGAATGCGTTAAATGCAGAGGACACATTCTGAGCATGGGTCACCATATTTGGCCTGCACGTCACTTTCTCACTTTACTTAAAATGGGGATGTTAGCATGAATGCTAATGTGTGTGAGCTGAGCAGACTTTTGTTCAGGACTTAAGATTTGTCTGAAGTTCAGTGTTAGGGTTGGGTCTTAGAGTCTTAATATAGCGACAGATTTACTGTAGGATCAGAATTTAAGTTCAGCTCTAACTCTGTTTAACTGCACTTAGACACTTATCTGGATTTTATTCAGCTTATTCAGCTCTGTTCACACGTGTTCCATTAAATACGGGTCCAGTTCAGACTTGCAGATCAGTGTGTTGTGCTGTTAAAGTGTGTCAGACAGCAGCAGCATCCCCCAAAACAAGCGCATCTGCATCTGTTGACATCTGAAACAGCATTTGCATAACATCTAAACATCATCTCAGGGGGATGTGTTTCAGTTTTAATGTACAGAGGGCTGTGTGCATCTCCAGTGTCTTTCTGTGATTGTGTTTATGTGTGTGTTCCAGGCCAGGATCAAGAAAATTATGCAGACAGATGAAGAAATAGGCAAAGTGGCTGCTGCAGTTCCCGTAATCATTTGTATCCTGTAACTCTTAGCAACGAAGGATACTACTGGTATTTTTAAATGTGGAAAATATTATAAGGCATTAAAACTGTTCAATTAATAGAAGTTTAAAGAGTATGTAGTGACCATAGGCTGTTTAATTTAATGTCTGATCTTATATTTATTCCTGTGTGTTGACAACTCTGCACACTCTGGTAATTCAACCAACATCATAAGATGAATCTATAAGTGCTTTTTAACAGTACTGAAGGAGATATTGTATGTGCTGGACTTTTAATGGCTGCTTCCTTGACTAATTATTACTGCAATCACATTTAAAGGTCAGTTTTTCAATGTAAAATCATATACAGGCACAATTTATATTTGTTCACAAAACAGATTTTCTCATTTTCCACTGGTATTGGTATTATCATATTGTGTGGTCAAATAGCAGAAGGGAATGAGTGACAGGTAGTGGGAGGAGTCTGACAGGCAGGTTATTTTTATTGAATTTTTCTTGACTGCATGTTAAGCCCGAGCTCTTGAGCTCTTTCTGGAGTCTCTGCTGACAAAGGCCTGCCACGTCACCCAATCACGCAACGCCAAAACCATGACAACATCACACCTGTAAGTCACACATCACATGACCTGTGTTATGAAACATCACATAGTCATTTAACAGAACTATCCTCCTGCTACCTCATACCTCGGTGTGTGTGTGTGTGTGTGGAGGCGAGTGGACAGGTTTGAATATGTGGTTTACGAGGACACAAATGTATAATGACGTGGATAACAATGTAAACATGGTTTATGAGGACACTTCTTGCTTCCTCACAAACCAAATTGCTTAAAATTCACAATGAAGTTGTTTTTTTGTTAATTAAAAAATGTCAGAAGTTTTTTTGTGAGGGTAAGGTTTAGGGGTAGGGGATTGAATATACAGTTTGTATGTATAAAAACCATTACCTTTATGGAGAGTCATCATAAACCATATATGCCAACATGTGCGTGCATGCGCAGTAAGCAGTGTATTGAACTGGAGCAGCAGTTTGACTTTCTGAAGGATCTGGTTGCTACGGTGCCTGACATGCAGGGGGAGGGGGAAGAGAACCACACAGAGGGGGCGGACAAGATCCCACGCAGGTCAGATACACTCACTCCATCCACACTGTTTCCTCTTCAGGTTCCCCAGACATCTTCCAGAATGAGCTTGTTTCTGATTTTGACATCTTCAAGTGTGTTTGTGTGTCTGTAGAGGTCGTAAGCTGGGCTCAGGCCGTAAGAATGGAGGAACTGGGGCAAAGGGCAAAGACAAGAAACTGTCTGGGACAGAGTCTGAGCAGGAGGTGAGAGCTGATGTTTCTGTCACATTCAGAAGAGCATTAATCACATGTGCAGTTTACAGCACTGCATTAGATGATGTATCTCACAATGCAGTATACTTGCTGAAGATCATCACACTGATTGGTTTCAGTCTGTTGAGATCAGAGCAGTTGATGCTTGTGTTTGCTGGTCAGTGTCATTAGTTTTTTAACTCTCGTTATTGTTCAAGAAAGCAGATGCTAATCTCTAAAGAACACTGGAGGTTCTGTGCTGTTCATACCACAAACAACCATGAGTTTAAATCTGTAAATTTAAATCTGTCGCATATTATACCTTGGTCAGGCGAAGAAGCGTTTATTCTGATCTGAAGGTCTATAGCATCATTGTGAAGAACCTTTATTTTTAACAGTGCAGACTCGGTGTGTTAATCTGATGTTTGTTCTCAGGATGACTCTGACGAGAGTGACACAGATGTAGAAGATGTTCAGCCTGCTACTCACTTCCACAGGTACATCCACTTTTAAACATCTCCCTCTTCTGCATTTGTCACTAAATTACTGCTTATTATAAGCATTTCAGTGTAAACGTTGATTTGTGTGACTTCCAGTGGACACCCTCATTAAAACACCACAGCAAAAATTACTATATAATACAGCTATAGAAAATGTTTTTGCTGTTATAGCAATTCAGCTCATAATCACTTGGTTTATTTCTTCCAGTCCAGACTTGCCTTCCCAGTACACACCCATTGGGGTCCAGCAGGGGGTCCACGCAATGCCTTTGACTTCGTTTGCCCCTCACCCATCTCTGATGGGGATGGCTCCACCCCCTTCCACCCCCCTGCCACGTAAGAATGACGACAACGACGATGAAGATTACGACTCTTAGCTTTTCAACACTTTTACTTTTGTGATCTTAAGTTCTTTTTGACTGCATATTGTAAAATGAGGGTGAACATTTCAAGTAGTCATGAACAGCCAAGAAAAGTTTGTTGCTATCATGCAGCCACATCACACAAAGATGAGATAATTGCTTCCATATTAGCTATTTTAATTTTTTAAACTTTTTTTTTATTGTCAAGGAACATGGTTGTTTTATGTAAACAGGAAATTGACACCTTGCGATTCCAGTCAGTTTTTTTTTTGATGACCCTGAAAGCAAAAACAATAATTCTGTATAGATTAACCCCAGTGGATTTTTGCACCCCCCCAACTGTTGTTCTGTTCATCCGTGTCATGTGATCAGTCTTTTTAAGAACATCACTCTGAAATTGTTTTTCTCATGTTAAAGTGAAACTGAACCCCAATGAAATGAGGGTCATTCGTAGGAGAGATTTGCTTTTGTTTTAGCAGCAGATCCAGTCATTGTTATTTAGTTGTTGCTATTGGTGGATCCTTAAATTGTTCTGTGAGGAAAAAGGAACAGGAAGTAGTCTATGAATTGTGTTTTAATTTTGGAAATGTTTTGTTTTATTTTTCTTTTTAATGCTAGTTTTATGGTTTTCAGAAAATCTGTAATTGTTATGGGACACAAAACTCAATCCATCACATTAAGTTTTCTTTATTTCTGTTTTTTGGATGAAAATGTTTTGACTAATCAGAGGTTAAACCTGTTTCACAGCAAGTGGTTTTCTGTTGCGGATGAGGGCTTTTTTTTGTTTACCCCCGGGATGATGCACATTTCCAAAAATATTTTCCTTTTATAACTTTTAGAGTCTTTTAATGTTTGCTATGAAGTTGGATTTGACACATGCCTTTCTCTTGTCTGAATGTGTTTGGTCAGGCTGTTCTGAGGCTGTAGCATCCTCTTCATTTTGTATGAGTGAAATAAAATTTGAGGTTTCAGTATTTTGCTCCTAGTAGTGTTTATCTCAGCTGCCCAATTTGTCTCAGTTCCACCATATGTCAAGTGAATTCAGCCCTGTGATCATGGAGGTTTATCATCATGTTAAAGTTAACAGGAGTTATTTTCTTAATGATGACAAGTTGAAAATCTAGATAACTGCTGTAAAAGCTACAAGCATTCCACCCTCCCAACACCCACACAAGCAATACAGCATCTGGGTAATCTTATCGTAACCAATTCAAACTGACATTTACAGCGAAAAAACAGACCCTCACTTATATTATGTAATATTCTTTCATGCGGTTGCCACACGCAATAGCAACTTAATTCATTTATAATGTGAGGTCACTCATGAAAATAATGTCCAACCCACCAGTGATAGATGAAATAATATTATTGCTATTGATGACATTTGCATAAAACACAGTCATATTTTATGATTTAATGTAATAATATTCAGATATTTTTATGTTGGTGTGCTTTGCCACAAAAACAAAACAAATTACAAATGTAAAAGCTTATGAAAGCATACCCAAGAACAACAGACAGCTTCTGTGTATGTGTTACAGTCAGAACTACAACTAACACACTATACAACAAGCAATTCCTTCCTGCAGAAATGATGATTCAATGGCTCTGTGCGTGTGTTTATAGGGGTCTTGCTCATCTAAACTCAAAAATAGATATGTTTAGATATACGCAATGTACTTTGTTTTATACCTGTGTTTATATAAAAACGTTACTAATACTTGCAATGCTGTTGATAAAACTTAGCGTGTTACACTCATGTTTAGTGGATGGGCATTAGTGTATTAAAAGAAACTAGTCTGTTGTTACATATATGGGAGGCTGGAGCTAGTGGTCAGTTTTATCTGCAGTAAATATTCCCAGAGGAGGTTTATTTCTGAATGCTCTTCTCAAATCATTGTCAATAAAGTTGTGCAAAATAGGAACCTATTTATTGACACTGATTTGAAAAGAAGGACTTTAGTATGTGAAGAAAAATCTAAAGTTTAGATTTTGAAAACACTGTTTAAAATTTATGACAATGATAATCTCTAAACTCATGCCCTCAAGGTCCACTTTCCTTACAGAGTTTACCTCCAACCCTGACCAAACTCACTTGACCAGCTTGTTCAGGTGAGTAAAGTGTGAAGTGACATGTTTTTTTAGGTTTGGAGTTAAACTCAGTATACTTAATGTATGTCAATGGCGCACAATTGTCATTAATTTTAAAGAGAAATATATTGAAATATGTTGACATAATAGACATTTATTATAATGTTCACAATGATAAATGTCACAACGATAAACGTGTGACAAAAAAAAACAAAGAAAGAAAGAAAGAAAGAAAAAAGAAAGAAAGAAAGAAAGATATAAAGAAAGTAAGTGAGTTAAGTGAGTTAAGTAAGTAGCTGCTGGCTCATGCACAGCTGCCAGAAGAGGGAGGTGGAGAGTCCGCAGTCATCTGATTATTTTCTTGTCCCACCCAATACCGGACAGACGGGAACAGTTCACGGTAAACGGAGAGTAAACATACCGACTTTCAGAGTTTCTGAGGCGAGCGAATAAAGACAATCAACATCCAGCTTGTCAGATGTCGCAGCGGCATTAACGCATCGCGGCGAGATCAGCAGATGGACCTGCGCGTCTCTTCCTGTTCTGAAAGCTGCCGGCAGAAAAAGTTTGTTTGTACAAACCCGTACAGAACTTCAAAAACCGAGAGAACATTTAAAAAGATCAGCCCGTAAAGAGAAACATGACGAAGCCTTAAGACGGGGTGAGTACATTTCTGTTCGCGTTTTTGCGCATGTTTAATGCGCTTTTCCTGCTATTCTTCTAGAGTGAACGCTTCCTGCTCAGTCAAAACCACAGCAGAGCAACAACTAAAAATACTGACATCTGCAATGAACCGCTGAACAGAGACTAACTCTTTCAGATCAGTACATATCTTTTATGTTTTTTTCATGTATTTGTAGAGACTGATGTCGGGATAATTCAACTCACGCTGCTTCTTTTTGAAGTTAATAGGTGGTGCGTTTGAAATTTGTTGACTGAAGTTTTCATGTGACCATCAGTTACGATCTGATAAATGGAGTCACCCTGGAACACCTGTCTACCATTGAGGGTCCATCTGATGTCCATCCTTGTGCCTTGATGGAGATTCATGTCTGATGGAGACACATTCACTGATGATCCGGATGTACAGACATCTGAAAGTGAGAAGGGTCGTGACAAACACGTGTACTTGATACCCATAATCCCGACAGATCGGACATTATTCAAACCTCCCTGTAAAGCTCCATGGAGCCACTAAAGAACATATTCTCCCATGCCCCACTGTCCACCTGGAAAAGTCTAGATCAAACTCAGCGAGGAAACTTTACCAACTCGGTGTGGACTGCTTTGTTTGATTATGAAGCTTCAGGAAAAGATGAGTTGACACTACGTAAAGGCGACCTGGTGGAGGTTCTGTCTCTGGATTCTGAGATATCTGGCGATGAAGGATGGTGGGCGGGAAAAGTGAACAACAAAGTGGGAATTTTTCCCTCCAACTACGTCTCCTTCAAACCTAGTGGATATGGCAAACTACCAGGTGCCGGCGTGGTCCGGGACCTGGGCCCAACTGTGGTGAGTGAGCTGGAGCCAGAGATGGTGGATTTCAGCGAGCTGAGCTTAGAAGAGGTGATCGGGGTGGGAGGTTTTGGGAAGGTGTACCGGGGCACCTGGAGGGGCGAGCTGGTGGCTGTCAAAGCAGCTCGTCAGGACCCAGATGAGGACATAAGCGTCACGGCCCAGAATGTCCAGAATGAGGCGAGACTCTTCGCCATGCTCAAGCACCCCAACATCATTGCACTTAAGGGAGTTTGCCTGCAGGAACCCAACCTGTGTCTGATCATGGAGTATGCGTCTGGTGGCCCACTGAGTCGTGCTCTGGCCGGGCTTCGAATCCCACCACATGTGTTGGTAAACTGGGCGGTGCAAATCGCCCAGGGGATGTTGTACCTCCACAGCGAGGCCATTGTACCTGTTATCCACAGAGATCTCAAGTCAAACAACAGTAAGTTCAACTCATATTTACCTTTTTATTGATATCAGTAGAAATGGGCCATATGTGGACACCTGAGGTTCTCTAAATAATCGGTTATTGTTCATCTTAATTCTTAGGAAGATGTACAGATGTGGGGCAAACACATCCAATAAGATGATTTGTCTCTTTCATCTTTTAGATGGCTGGTGTTGTCAATATATATGTCAAAATAAGCAGATTTGGGTTATTGTTAGCCTGAATATCAAATGACTAACACACACACACACACTCACTTAAGCCAAGTTGTGAAGCTGGATAACAAAACCACACAGAGGTCAAAGGTCATATGAGAACCCAGGCATAAATATTGAGCTAGGACTTATGGTTGTATTGTTGATTATATTGCACCATGTTTATTTCTATTGTATGGACCTCAGGTATTACTGATAAACTTATCTCATTACTGTGATACTGCCCACATATATTCCATGATTTTCTACTTTCATCATGTCTGCTTGGCTGGAAACCACCTCAGTTGCGTAAAACAAACTTACTAATGCAGCTTGCAACACTGCAGCCAAAACAGCACTCGTTAGTGATTTTATCTTTTTCTCTCTCTCTGTCTGTTTTTTTATTCTTTCTGAACTCTTTGTGCCAGACCTGTTCTTACTTGTCTCTTGAGCTCTGTTGTCCATTTCATAGCATCCTGTGTTTTTCTTTCTTCTTTTATCTGTTTCTTTTTCCTGCAGCTAACTTAATCTTTCGCTTCCTACTCATTTTCTAAAGGCAGTGTGACCTGTGAGGTGAACACTAGAGGATTATGGGCCATTGATGTTTCTGTGGTATCTTATCAGTAGTTTAGTGTGAAGAGCCTCTGCTGTGTTTAATCAGTAGTTTAATGAGAAGAGCCTCTGCTGTGTTTAATCAGTAGTTTAATGAAAGAGCCTCTGCTGTGTTTAATCAGTAGTTTAATGAGAAGAGCCTCTGCTGTGTTTAATCAGTAGTTTAATGAGAAGAGCCTCTGCTGTGTTTAATCAGTAGTTTAATGAGAAGAGCCTCTGCTGTGTTTAATCAGCAGTTCAGTGTGAAGAGCCTCTGCTGTGTTTAATCAGTAGTTCAGTGTGAAGAGCCTCTGCTGTGTTTAATCAGTAGTTTAATGAGAAGAGCCTCTGTGTTTAATCAGTAGTTCAGTGTGAAGAGCCTCTGCTGTGTTTAATCAGTAGTTCAGTGTGAAGAGCCTCTGCTGTGTTTAATCAGTAGTTTAATGAGAAGAGCCTCTGTGTTTAATCAGTAGTTAAGTAGTTTTTTAGGAAAAAATCCCAGCATAAAAAATAAAGTGCCTAGAATTACAAGTCAAAGTCATCTATCATTCATACAAATGATGGCTGCCTTCACAGTCACTGTTTAGGATTGACAGTTGTTACATTTGTGAGTCTTAAAATGTTTAATTTATTCCAAACTGTCCTTAGTCAGTAGTTTAGTGTGAAGACTTTCTGCTATGTTTAATCAGTAGTTTAGTGTGAAAAAGTGTGCAGTGTTCCTGCCAGCCTGAAGGAGGAAAGATGAAGGCCAATAAAAGCAAAGATGGATGTAGAATTTGACCTTTTGCTCAGATGTGATGTAAATGCTGTTGGTTGCTCTCTGTTTTCATTTGTATAGCATTTGTCTTTTATGCTAACTTTACACAGTTTAAATGGTTTTATTTACTCTTACTCAAACACATAATGTTTTGAACTGCACCAAACTTCTGCAAATGTTGTAAAGTATTATATTGTGATTTTAATGTTTGAGATTCACTGTTCAGAAAAAAAAACTGCTCACCCTCATGCCATCCCAGATTTCTGACTTTTTTCTTCAGCCAAACACAATCAGAGTTGTATTACATAATTTCCTGGTTCTTATCATCTTTGTAATGCCATTAATGAGGGATTGTTTTGAAGCTCCAAAAAGCACATGCATCCATCATTAAACTTATCCAAATGACTCCATTGGGTTAATATATGTCTTCTGAAGCAACACAACACTTTTGGAGAGAAAAAGATTGATATTTGGAGCGTATTTAGTGATTGATACATCACTCATTCATGTAAAGAAATAGAGCAGGGCTGTAAATTCAACACGCTGATAACGTCACATCTCGTTGGTTCTTGTACATTGGTGACGCTTCGAGACTTTTTGTTGTTTCTGTAAGTGATCAGATATGTAGTTTATACAGGTAAAGAATATGAAGTATCCTGTAGACTTAACATTGCTGTCTATTTGGAGAACTGTCATAGTGGCTTTGGCTGGTGCAAAAGATATTCAAAGATGTTTAGGGAACAAATGAGAGAAATCTGATTCTCAATGACAACATTCAGAATATATATGAAGAAGGATTTAAATCTTTTTGATCTGTTTATTTGATATAGTAGTAATGGACTCTGTTGGTTGTGTAGTTTTTTGCTCAGGAGGGTTGAGATAGAAAGTTTGAGCTCCTTTCAAGCTCTCATTTGCTGGTGTGTTTGACAAGGACGGGCAGCTGCTTGTGTCTTTTTATTTTGGAAAGCCAAATCCGAGGATTGAGCAGTGCGATTTAAGAAAGAGACAGGTACAAACGTTTTTTATCTTTTGTTTTATCTCTGCCACCTCTGTGTAAAACCATATCCACAAACTTGGAACGGGATTCCCCTTTTTCCGGCCTCAGAGTTTTCTTTTTCCCAAAGAGCACATCATAGAAAACTATGGATTCCACAATACACAACACACACCACACATTTAAAAGCCCAATATGTAAGATGTTTGACACAGAAAACAGAAAATTATCAAACATGTTACACATGTATATTTGCAACATTATTGCAAATAGTATGTGCAAGATGTATATTAATACAACTAATTATGAATACTTGGTTTGTAGTTGATTTATGAATGGATTGGAATGAACTAATAAAAACGAATACCACTAGCACAGTGTTATATATTTTGTTCATTTGTGTACTTGCATTATCCCAAATGTTTCCAACAGTGTTTAAATCCAGAAAAATATAAAACAGTGTATTGTCCATCATTTCGTTGTCTGGTAACAGTGTCATGTCCATGTTATTCTGTATTTCTGCTTTTACTCCTGTAGAAACCATGGCAACGCAAGTCTCATCTCACCTGTGTCCTGTGTCACTCTCTTTTTGTTGCCTGACTCTTTCTCTTAGCTGTAGGTCGCGATTGAATTCTAGTGCACTGGGTTTTTCCCCTTGGAAGAATGAGTCTTTGTCACTGTAGTGAGCAGCACATGTACATATAGACAGTCAAGCAGCCTCTATACACACACACACACACACACACACACACACAAACACACAGGAAACAGAGGGAGAGTGGCCGAGTTGAATTAAAACAGAATGAAGAATGCTATGATTCACATGGATTGTGCAGACTGAATTGAATTGTGGGAGTCTGTCGTACACAGAGCTTAACAGAGCAGTCTTAACAGTCTTAACAGAGCAAAATCTGAGCTGACAGTTTAGAACCTGCTGACTGTGTGTGTGTTCAGACACAAAGCTCTCTGTCTTCTGCAGTGTTTAGCAACAGCTTTGACATCATACACACTGCCGGCAGACAGACCGCTAAAGGGATGTGGAGTGCTTTTGGCCCATCACTGGTGAGGACTGAACACACACACACTTGGAGCAGTGGGGAGCCCGGGGAGCAATCAGGGGTCAAGGGCACTTCAGTTGCTGGAATCGAACCAGCAACCTTCTGATTACAAGCCTGATTACTAAGAGTAGGCCAGAACTGCTGCTTGTCTATTGTAGGTCTGTCAGTGAATCAATGCCAAAGTCTAATAATGTAATTTAACAGTTACACAGTTGCACACCCTCCAGTGCAAATATCCTTTTTAAACTCTGTCCGTGTGCATGGTTTTGTGTTTCAGTCCTGCTGGCTGAGCCCATAGAGAACGGCAGCATTGAGGGAAAGACTCTGAAGATCACAGATTTCGGCTTGGCGAGAGAGTGGCACAAAACAACTAAGATGAGCACAGCGGGAACTTACGCCTGGATGGCACCTGAGGTCATCAAATCCTCCACCTTCTCAAAGGGCAGTGATGTGTGGAGGTGAGACACAGAGTGCGTGTGAGCTTGTGTGCGTTTGAGCGTGTGCGAGTGTGAGCAACACTGAAATGTAGTATTATTATTTGTTTATGAAGCTGCAGATTTAGATCTTTCTCAGCTGTTTACAGTGAGCAGGGTGAAACAGAATAATTTATGCATATAATGATGCAGTTAGGAGAAATGAAAGACTTATTTAGGAGGAGAAAACAGATTCTTCATATGTTTTATATTGTTGTGTGTCCAATCAGACTCTGTCCAATCAGTCTGGTCTTGTTATGCCTGCTATACTATGTATGTGTTTGTGTGTTTTGGCTCTGAAGGGAAGGTGGGATCTTATGCTGTCAAAGCTAGCTTGCTATCGCAAGTGTCTCCAAAATTGTCTACCCTACCTTTAAGAAATGATTTCATTTGAAGCACATTTTTGTTTAAGTAAATTTTGTTTGGTAAAGCATTGTGTTAACAGCACAAAGATTGTGGGTTCAGGTCCCAGGGAACACACACACACATACACTAATAACGTATACATTGAATACTCTGTAAATCGCTTGTGTCTGCTCATATGTTGAGCACTGATTGAGACCAAAGTCTTTCCCAGCATCAGATTTTCTTGTTAGTCTCTGACATTCCACAGCTTGTTAATGTTCCACTAACACTAACTGGTTTGAATCCATTGCCCACAGACACTCCTTAGACAGGTCAGTCTGCTGTTCCTCTTTAAAACAGTTTTTTTCTCAACAACAAACATTAGATGTTCAGTGAAACATACACATCTGATTTCACTGCAGCAGAATTTGTTTTTTTAATTTGGTCATTAAAAAAGCACAAAAACATTCTGTGTTTGTGAACTGGAATTAAACAGCTTTATAAAACCTGTGTGGTTCTTTCTTTCTTTCTTTCTTTCTTTCTTTCTTTCTTTCTTTCTTTCTTTCTTTCTTTCTTTCTTTCTTTCTTTCTTTCTTTCTTTCTTTCTTTCTTTCTTTCTGTACCTGTATCTCTGGCTCTTACGCTATCTTTTTCTGTATCTCTCTCTCTCTGTAGTTACGGGGTTTTATTGTGGGAGCTGTTGACAGGTGAACTTCCATACAGATGTATTGATGGTCTGGCTGTAGCATATGGAGTTGCAGTCAATAAACTCACTCTCCCCATTCCCTCCACCTGCCCGGAGACCTTCTCTCAGCTCATGTCTGGTAGGTTCATGCACCCTCATCCTGCGTTTTCATCCTCTCTCTGAAGAATTAAGGTTTTATACTTATGTTTTAACAATGGTTGCCAATGACTTAAAACAAAGTTATACTAGTATTACTGCAAGAACGTTTTTGGGAACTGTGTGAGAACTTGTCAAGAATGTTGCTTGTTGGGTCTATATAGCTGGGTCCATATTTAAATGACTAAATCAATAAATAATTCCCCCCACATCTTACTGCGTAGTTGTATAGTAGCTGGACAGTTGTGTGTTGTACTTCTGGTGTTTAACTGACCTTCAGGTTGTGTGTTTGTGTGTAAGAGTGTTGGGATCAGGACCCTCACCGGAGACCCAGTTTCAGCTCCATCCTGGAGCAGCTGACAGTCTTGGAGTTGCAGGTGATGGAGGACATGCCCCAGGACTCTTTTCACTCTCTTCAGGAGGACTGGAAGCTGGAGATCCAAGACATGTTTAATGAAATCCGAGCAAAAGAGAAGGTTTGCTGTCTAAATTTAATACTTTATATCTGGATTGTTGTTTCATGGTCTTAGGTGACCTGTCGTTTGAGATACTTTCATATGTTCACCATCCTCATCATTGTGTGTGTGATTGTACGTGTGTGTCTATGTGTGTGTGCACATTAGGAGCTGCGGTGTCGTGAGGAGGAGCTGAAACGTGCCGCGTTGGAGCAGAAGTCTCATGAGGAGTTTCTCCGTCAGCGTGAGCAGCAGTTAGCGCAGTGGGAGCAGGACGTGTTTGAGCGAGAACTTTCACTGCTCATCTCACACCTGAACCCAAACCACAAACCCAACGTCAAGAAACGCAAAGGAACCTTCAAGAAACACAAACTCAAGGTGAAGAATGGAGAAAAGATCAGCATGCCACAGGGTGAGAACACCCACCCAAATGCGCACACACACTTGTTTACTTATGTCTACTTGTCTACTTATCTGTCTTGATGGGGGACATTTCATAGACATTCCATACACAGCTAGTTATAAACACATAACCTAACCCTGACAGAAAACTTTCTGCATTTTTACAATTGTAAAAGAAAACTTTTTAGTGTACATTTATAGCGCTTTTACAAATGAGGAAATCGCCAAATGGAGGTTTTGCTGATTTGTCAGGTTTGCTGACTTTTGGTTAAAATGAAAACACACACACACACACATATTAGTTAAGATTTCATGTTTTATGGGGACATTCCAATATGGTATTGGAATATAATGGTTATTATACTATACTAATATAATCGTTTTTATTTAGTATATTCTTTCCCTCTGTGCTAAACCTAACCATCACAGAAACATTTCTTTATTTTTAGATTTAGATCATTCTCTTATGATTTACAAGATTGCTTCCTTATGCAGATCTCAAAAATGTCCACACAAGGACAAAATGCACTGGTTATTATACTTGTGGGGACATAGAAGGGGGGACATTCCCACAACATAGTGAATACCAGTACACAACACACACATCGCATACACTCACAACACACACACCTTGGTAATGAGGTCTAGACTGTGTAGTCATCCTCTGAGGGCATGATCATATTGTTAAAATCATTTTCTGTTATTCAGATTTTATTCATAAGATCACAGTTCAGGCATCTCCGTGTTTAGAGAAAAGACGGAATTCTGCAGATCTGGGCTCTCCATCCATCGGGCCGCGCTTCCGTGCAATACAACGTGAGTATATCCAGAAAAGACACACCAATATGAGACTTCAAACGTTTCATCTACCTCATCTGTATTTTACTATAATATTTGTGTCTGTTCATTCATATATTCTCCCTGTTTTTCTGTCTGCTTCTCTTTCTGTCTGTTTTGTGTCTCTGTCTGTCTTTCTCTCTGTGTATCTGTCTGTCTGCCTCTGTCTCTTTTTCTATCTGTTTGTCTCCCTGTGTGTGTCTGTTTTTCTGTCTCTGATTGTCTGTCTCCCATTTTCTGTGTTTGTCTGTCTTTCTTCTTGTGTGTCTGTCTCTCTGTATTCTCTCTATGTGTGTCTGTCTCTCTGCCTGTCTTTCTCACTGTGTATGTCTTTCTGCTTCTGATTGTCTCTCTCTTTCTGTGTCTGTCACTCTGATTGCCTGCCTTTCTGATTCTCTCTCTCTCTCTCTTTATTTGTCTGTTTCTGCGTGTCTCTCTGTGTCTGTCTGTGTGTATGTCTCTCTCTGTGTCTGTCTCTCTCTCTTTGTCTGTCTTTCAGTAAGCCCCAGTGACAGTAGGTGGAACTCTGTATGGCCTCTTCCTCTTAAACAGTCTCATAGTGACAGGACATTTGCTCCACATCTGAGCCCGAAAAGTCCCAAAAGTCCAAAGATTCTCAGACCCAGTACATCAGAAAACAGGTACTTACACACAGTTATAAAGACTCACATTTACTATAGGTTTCTGCAGAACTTGCAGTAAATATATTTTCACTATAGTAACAGATCTGACACATATAGAGCTAACAGTAAATGATCTGGGTCTGATGTGTTATATCTGTAAACAGTTAGTCATCTTTTATTGATATAAAACTAAAAGACAGGCCTCGGGCTTTTAATGAAGAGGTAAGAGTTCAGTATGCAAGCTAAACAGCAGCCTTGTAAGAGCTCATGAGTTTACATTTACGTTTATTCATTTGGCAGACGCTTTGAAAGCGACTTACAGTGAATTCAAGGTATACATTTTTATCTGTACTTGTATTCCCTGGGATCGAACCCACAACCTTTGCGCTGCTAACGCAATGCTCTACCAGTTGAGCTACAGGAACACCCAGTTAATTAAGTCTGAGTTAATTAATTGCTTTATTTATAGTTTTAAATATACACACTGTGTGACGACGTTATTATGTAACTCTAGCCCTGCGCGCATTAAATCTGTTAATGCGAGCATGAACTTGAGAAACATTAAATCTGTTAATGCGAGCAGCAACTTGAGAAACATGTCGAATCGAAGTCGGTAGCCAATCATTTGGAATTTGTAGTAAGAAGTGCTGTTGAATTTTGAATATTTCATGATTTAGCCTCAGATGAATACGTTTATTCACTATTACAAGCTGGTATTGTTCGTTTCTTGTACATGTTTAAAAATTAAGAGGCAACAGAAGAAGCTTGACGTGTACACAATGTATGGCTATTTCTATTATTATTAATATATGATCTTGAGTTAATCAAGTGTCATTCATAATTCATAGGCTTTCCTTCATGAGCTCTAAACTGTCTGATAGAATAAGAAAGATAGAATGATGATATGATGATATCATATGTGTATCGATTATCCCCCCATCATTTAAAATACTTGAAAGTAAATTGTGAAAATTTGAGCTTGTTTGCACACAGCAGCACTCTAAGGATTGTGTGTGTGTGTGTGTGTTTTAGTCTTTCGATGCGAGCCAAACTCCTAGGCGTGGACAGTCATGAAAACAAAGATTCAAAAGCGTTCTTTGAGGAATACAGACCTATCACACCCGAATCTAACCACAGTGGTAAGACACTCTGCTTCAGTGGATGTCAACCCCCCCCAAGCTTGCCATATAGAAATATGCATAAATTAATTTAAAATTAATTTCTGTTAATTTAAATTAAATTGCATTAAAAATACTTTTATTTAAAATATAAATTAATATAAATAAAAAATACATTTTATTAAAATACCTTTTTACTTGTTTAGAACTGCTGTTCTAGCTGGAACCTATTTATTTCTAAGATTTATGTCTTTGCTGGACATCTGACATGGGCCAACCAAACATAAACCCATCTGAATGTTCCTCTCTGAACCTGCTGTTTAAACAGCTCTGGTTTCTGTTTCCCAGAGGGCTCTGGGAGCGAAGAAGGCAGTTCGTCCCCCTGCAGCTCTCCGAAACCTGACCACTGTAGCCTGCCATCTCTTGCTAAAAGCACTCAGCATGCATTGTTCAGTAGTGCTGCTCTGTTGGTGTCTGTGGGTCTTGGACGATGTCTGGAGCCCCAGCAACCCCCCATGCCACCCCCAAGGGCGTGCTCAAGTACTTATCTGCCCACGCTGGGCCTGGAAGTGGACCGGTCTTCAGAAAGACCCACAGACTCTGAGGCAGTTGGAGATCTGATCACTTTCAGTACAGACTCTCTGCCGCAGAGTTTATTGGGCATGTTGAAACCACCTGAGATTGAGCCATTAGCCCTTACACCCCCACCCCCTAATCCCAGAGAGAAAGACAGGTCAGCCCGCCACCTGCCTGGAGACTGGACACTGAACGAAGAAATGGGCAGAGAGGTCTTGTATCTGGATGGTGAGGGTAGAAGAAGATCTCCGTCTGGGCTCCATGCATCCCAGCTAGGTGAGATGATTAGATTCAGGGTTGTTTTGTCTGTTTTGTAACTTTTAATCATCTGCAATAGTTTTTTTCCTGAGCTAACACATCAGTCAGAGGGGTGGACTTTAAAATGGAGGGTAGATACCAAATTTAATTTGTACACTTCAAAGTGATTTTAATTTGTATTTTTAATTTGTACACTTCACTTACAATGTTTTGAGTGTTTTGAGTCTATTTTTTTATGAATACTGTATATCATTTAAATAAAAAAGGCTTAAAATCACAGAAACTTTCATTTTGAACCTGAAAGTGTCCTGATTAAATGTGCTGAAAATTTCATTTTCTGTTGTCAACAAAATGATTGTAAATCATTCCCCCCCCATAGTAACAATGTGTTGCCTGCAGGCCAGTTGCTGAGAATCATAGAATCATTCTGTTTCCTTTCTATTTACAGTGTTGGATCTTCCTTTGTGTCAGGACACTAATGAGGCTGAAGACACATCTCCACTGTTTCCAGGTCCTCGTTTTTGGAGCCCCAAACCGCATTGTTTGGAGGTGAACATTATTCCTCGACCACGACCTTCACCCAACAGACCTCGCATTGACCCTTGGAGTTTCATATCAGCTGGTGTGTCAGACAGACTGGGTGCCAAAGCTGTTTGTTTCAGCAGCCCCACCAGCCCTCGACTGGGGTACCATCCCTCACCAACCAACCCCTTCACAACCTGTCACCCCTTCCCTTCCCCAGACTGTGACCCCTTCAATCTAAAGGTCGACCCTTCCATGAACTCAGACCACGCCTCTACCTTTGACCCCTTCTCTGCCCCATTCCTCACCTCACGATCTGCTCCCTGCTCTACAAACGGAAGCCCCAATCTCTCTCTCAGGGTCGCCTCCTTAAATCCAGCTGACTGTCCCCTCATTGACCTGGGCTGGGTGGGTGTCAACAAACCTCTAAATGTTGCCAAAGAGAAGGTCCACCCTCGACGGACTCCTGGGCTCAGCCCTTACAGATCACCTGCGCAACATAGAGATGATTGCTTCTGAACCTTAGAAATTAAGTTTCTATAAATGGGCTCAAGCGAGGGTCAAGAAACCATGATTGTTTATAACATAGCCCAGTGAATTCTGGGAAATATATCAACAGAATATTTCCAGTTTTGTCTTGGAAAGATAACTCAATATGATTAAGCAATCTTAAGCATGTCCAATGATCTCATTACTGTCACTAAACAAGATCTTACTCTCTGATTCATTGACCTTTCCACATTCTGTTTCCTCAGCCTCTTAATGCCCTTTATGCGTTTAAATCTGCGCTTGTATAAGTTTTGCTTTATTTAAAAAATCATTTAAAATGCAGGTGTCAAATGATTTTCACATGTGCAGTCAGGTGTGCTTGCTATTCTAAGTACCATGGGAGAAACTCTACACTCAGCATGTTGTGGAGAATTTGTTACACATTCCACATGCATGCCAAAGAATGTGATTGCTCAGCTTTCATCTAGCAAGCAATTGTAATTTTCAAATGCACATGCAGTTTTCTGAATCTGCTCCTAAAAAATGACTGTAAATCATTCTCCTCCCATAGTAACAATGTGTTGCCTGCAGGCCAGTTGCTGAGAATCATAGAATCATTCTGTTTCCTTTCTATTTACAGTGTTGGATCTTCCTTTGTGTCAGGACACTAATGGTTTGGTTCCTTCTTCAGTGTGAGCCTTAGGGAATGTTTTACAGAGTTATTAGTCTGCTGTCTCTCATGTCTCTTCAACACACGATGCTTGAGTTTGTGTATATATAGCACAAGTAGTGTGCTTTAGGACAGAGAGTTTAAAATCCTATTGGCATTGACATTTCTGTTCGTGTCTTGTAAAACTGATGGGATAAAAGTATGACCGAATGTTTGGCTTATCATAATATGCTCATGTAAATGAGATAATTGGATTTAAAAATACTAGATATAGGCTGTTATAGATTATATATTTCACTGGACAGTTAACATAGCCAAAAAATTAACAGTGTTATGCAGTATCTATTGAAGTGAAATAAAATTTCTGTTGACAATCAAAAACAATCATGTTTGTTGATTTAGTGGTTTCTCTTTTTTTGTTCAGTGTTTCACACTGATAATAAGAGTGTAGAGAGGCAGGGAGAGGGGTTGTAACCATTGTGGCTCTTAAGGCAAAATGTTAAACTGGTGCAATAGCGCCACCTACTGTGTTGTTGTCAACCGGACACTGGCACGTACACTGAAAAAAAAAATTTCATTGAACCAATTAAAAAAATTTAGGGTAATGGTTCACAACTATATTTTATGACTTGTACCAATTAAAAATAAATAACTTGCCCTAAACAATATTTTCTATGTCTATGAAAACTATTTTGTAAAACC
>JAZGTK010007498.1:0-19312 GCA_036877625.1 Ambastaia sidthimunki | reverse complement strand
CTAAATGTCAATACAATCTGTTTTCTAGGCAGTCAAAGAGGTGACTTGTGTTACACTGTAACAAACACTATCAGTTCAATCTAGTTGTTTATTCAGGGTATTGATCAATCATCTCCCTCTGGCTAGGAGATGTGTTTACACTGTATTTGATTGTTTCATCTTTAGATTAAGCAGATGATGGAAGCAGCCACACGACAGATTGAGGAAAGAAAGAAACAGCTGAGCTTTGTGGCTCCTGTCCCCATTGTGCAGGTGAGAAAACCTGCTTCACCCTTACTATCATCCAGTGAGGGCAATATATCTCAAATGAATATTACATTTTTATTTTCTGCTTCTTGATGATATCGATGTACAATATACAACAGTCATTTACATACAATCAACAATGTCTTAATGTTCTAATGTAAAATTTACATCCTTCTCATTTCTCTTTAATAGTCCAGATTACCAGACCCCAGTGCTCCACGTCCCGCGGTGGGTACAACCCAGTCTATTGCCCCCTCCCAGGCTGCTAACTTCATGAACGATGCTATTGAAAAAGCTCGCAAGGCAGCTGAACTGCAGGCTAAGATCCAGTCAACACTGGCCATGAAACCGGGGATTCTGGGTACTTTGAATAACACTGGGCCACAAAACTTGGTAGCTCTTGCCAACCTGCATGCCATGGGCATCGCACCACCGTGAGTCAAAATGTTGCAGTAGTAATTTAATTTTAAGGTTTTGCAGTATGTTGGCATGGAGAGGTCAAATGTATCTGATGGATTTGTTTACAGTAAAGTGGAACCTCGCGAGGTTTCAAAACCGACGCCCCTTATTTTGGATGAGCTTGGAAGAACGGTTGATGCCAGTGGCAAAGAAATTGAGCTCACACATCGCATGCCCACTCTGAAAGGTAAAAAACACACACCTGTCTATTGTCATATTAGCTATATTCAGAATAGCAAAAACAATACTTGAGTTACTGTTTCTGAAGCATACATCAACTGTTTTAATAAATGAAACACACAGGCATCCTACAACATATGCAGCGTCACACCTTTTATTCTCTTCCTCTCTCCAGCAAACATCAGAGCAGTGAAGAGAGAGCAGTTCCGGCAGCAGTTAAAGGAAAAACTCACAGATGATATGGAATCCACATCCTACTTTGACCCACGTGTGCCACTCGTTCCTGCCCAGAGAGCAAAGAAGGGCTTCAGATTTCATGAACAGGGTCGCTTTGAAAAGATCGCCCAGCGCATACGCACAAAGGTGGACAACAGCTTTCCTCTTCCTTAGGGCTGCACAGTATTGAACGAAAATGTGATGTGCAACAATGTGCTAAATAATGCAATACTGTAATGCTTTATAATAATTTGCATTATATTAAAATATGTTTTAAAAACAGTCTCCCATAGCCTGCATACATATTTCAACGTTCTTTCTGGGAAAAGAAAGCAACACTACAACTTCTGAAGGAGCACAGCTGTGTTTTACTGTTACAGTGCATACAGTAAAAACAAATCTGAGAACGCTGCAGGCATCAGGCTTGTTTTTGCTATGAGAGCATCACAGCTTGTTGATCATCTTGCACTCATGCACACGCACGCACGCAACCTTTTGAAGTGTCAAAATCTTTTAGTTATTACAAACAATTGTGATATTTCAGTCATTTCTATATATCTTGCAGCCCTGCTCCTATATACCTGACTTGTGAACAGCTGTTGTGACCTCATTAAATGTGTGATGTCTCTGTCTTTAGTCTCAACTGGAGAAGCTACAGATGGAGATTGCTCAAGCTGCCAAGAAGACAGGCATTCAAGCCTCCACTAAACTGGCTCTAATCGCCCCCAAGAAGGAGCTGGGAGAGTGGGAGATTCCTCATATAGAGTGGTGGGACTCTTACATCCTGCCCTCCCACATAGACCTGTAAGAAGCACCAGCCCTTAAATCTGCTTAACAGAAGAATTTAAGAAATTTATTTAAAGGCATAATTCACCCAAATAAAACATCTGTATTAAAGTTAGTGTTACTTCAACATTGCAGACACGTATGATGATGTTTCCTTTATGGAACACAAAAGGCACTATTTTGAGCAAAAACTTTCCCAAACAACAGAAATATTTAGTGACCAGGGGCTGTCAAAAGAACAAAAAATGCATTGATATTTAAACATTGCACATTACAACCAGGAGACACTTGAGAGCCTATGGTATTTGACTTTATTTGAAAATACAGATTTGAGAATTACAGTAGAGGGCAAGGTTTTCGTTTACATTTACGCATGCTGCAGATGCTTTTATCCAAAGTGGCTTATAGTACCTTCAAGTCATTTTATCACATGTATGTGTACATGCGTCACCTGGGAGCATTCAGCATTTTTGGGTGAACTATGACTTTAGTTCTTTTACACCAGATTCCTTAATTTTTATCAGATTAATGCCATGTCTTTCTTGCATTTTAGATACGCACAGCCAAATCTAGATGGGGTTGAGATGCATGGAGTTACTAACTTGGTTGAGCATCCAATTCAGATGGCACCTCCAGGTATTTCCACATGGTGTTTATCACAGAATAGCAAATATTTCAGTTCTGCAGGGCGAAACTGTTAATTACTTCATTTCTGTCTGTTTATTGCTCCTAGTGGACACTGATAAGCCAGTGACTCTGGGTGTGTATTTGACCAAGAAGGAACAGAAGAAGCTTAGGAGACAGACTCGCAGAGAAAGCCAGAAAGAGGGGCAAGAGAAAGTTCGATTGGGCCTCATGCCTCCTCCTGAACCCAAAGGTACATCACCAACCAGAACCATTTAATCATCAGATTCAATATGATTTTACTTCTAGTATCAAATTTGTGTTTTAATAACACGTTAATATGTGTGCAGTGCGGATCTCAAATCTGATGAGGGTTTTGGGGACGGAGGCGGTGCAGGACCCTACTAAAGTGGAGGCTCACGTTAGAGCACAAATGGCCAAGAGACAGAAGTAAGATCTCTCTCTGTCTCACACATACACAGTATTATCAAATCAATGACAATTAAAGCTATTAGTGTCTTTTTTAAACACGCACTCTGTGACTATGTTGTCATGCTTGTGCATAACACAACACACGTCATCTTATTAATGATGTTTCTGTGTGTGTTCAGGGCCCACGAGGAGGCAAACGCAGCACGTAAACTCACAACAGAGCAAAGGAAAGAGAAGAAAGTAAAGAAACTGAAGGAGGATTTGAGTCATGGGGTTCACATCTCTGTTTACAGGTACTAAACATGACACATGCGGTCTGAGCGACTACTACAAACTCACTGCAACAACACATCGAACCTAAACTCTTAGTATATACCTCCGCATTGTTCTCACTAGCACAACAACGTAAACTTGGAGTGGCCAGTGAGATCCGATTTAAAAACAAATGCCTGTGCACAGCTTTTTTTTCTTGCTCTTCACTCACTTTTTTGCTCTCAGGATCCGTAATCTTCACAACCCTGCCAAGAAGTTTAAGGTAGAGGCCAATGCAAACCAGCTGTACCTCACTGGCACTGTGGTACTGCACAGAGACGTCAACATTGTGGTCGTAGAGGGAGGTGAGTAAAGCTGAGTAAGTCAAACATGGAGTCTTTTATTGTCTTTTAAATGACAATTCATGTTCTCCTTATAGGACCCAAGGCACAAAAGAAGTTTAAACGGCTGATGTTAAATAGGATTAAATGGGATGAGCAGAATTCAAAGAGAGATGGTAAATGAATTGCAGATTTATGATAGATCTTGTATGTGAAGTGATGTGAATGGGACATGACCTTTTGTGTTTCCACCAGAGCCTGAAGGTTCAGATGATGAGGATTCCAGGAAGAATAATAGATGTTCATTAGTTTGGGAGGTAAAAGCATAACTGTTCTTAAAGAAACAGATTGCCAGACATAATTTTGTCATCAGACATGTTTCTTGTAAGTTATAATTGTGACATGTTTTCTTTACAGGGCACAGCTAAAGAAAGGAGCTATGGAGATGTTAAGTTTAAGCAGTGTCCTACAGAAAACATGGCTCGGGAACATTTTAAGAAGCATGGCACTGAGCACTACTGGGACATGGCTCTGAGTCAGAGTGTGCTGGAGACAACCGATGATTGAGACACTGACAAAACCGAGCAGAAACTGATTCAACATGAAAACGCAGAGGAGTCTAGAGCATGTAAACGTGCACACCTATTTTTTGTTTATTTGAAGGGAAAAAGACTGTGGCCAGGAGATGTGTAAATATAGTTTGAGTGTGTGAGAGAACAAGTGTTCAAGTGCGTTTTGTGTTCTTGGCTTTTTAATGGAACCAAACAATGAATGGCTTAAGAACAGTAATCTTGTTTGATGAACCAAGTCACTGATCTACCTGTACTACAGAACGTAACAGATTAAACAAGGATGGACACATTGGTTTTGTAATTCTTGTAACAGTTTCATAGTGAAGACTATGCAGTCTGTGATCACATTCTCGGTGGCATCTATATAAAGTGCTGCATTGTTTCCTGCACATCTTGATGCAGTAAACTAGCCTGAACAGTTAACTGTTGTTTGTTACTCAATGACTGGACATGTTTAAGTGTACGAAAGCATTGGTTTCTGTATAACACCCAAGTTGGTTTTACAGGGTTGTCATGCTTCTGTGGAGTGGAAAAGCAGATTTGAGTGACCTAAACATATGTCTAATTAAACTTGGACATGGCTTGAACACTGTTTATTTAATGGTACATCATTTTAATTTTGTTTTGGTTTTTTGCCTGGTAAGAACTTAAATGGAGACTTCTTAAAGTGTACATACACAGCAACCAACCAAATGCTGGTGATTAAAGCTGGGAAAGGAAAAATACAAGTTTTTTTTTTAAAAGTCTTATTTTAACACATCTTTAAATACATTATAGCACAACACTTGCATTTTATTACAGTGCTTAGTTGTGTGAACATGATTTAACAGATGGAATACTTTATATATAGTGCTCAGTAATGCTACTGTAATAAGCATCTTACTAGAAAAGCTTTTCATAGCTTTGAAATTGTATGAAACCTGATTAAATGGGTATTTGATTTGGATAAATTGCAAGAAACTTGTAAGGGGCATATATATGCTTAAGAGCAAATTTTGTAAACAAGATATAAGTTGACTATGGATATGGTTTAATACATTAAAACGTTTCTAAATATTTGATTTAATATTTACAATTTGTTATACAATATATAATATTACCGATTAAGTTTATGTTTTCGTATCCCCTTGGTTTTCACATATCAGAAAGTGGCCGCTGGGGCGTCACATGGTGGGCTATTTTTAAAAAGAAATGAAGTTGTCTTACTCAGGGGGCGCTGGGGGAATTAAAATACCTGACAAACAAGTGATTATCCGCTGAGTTTTTTTTTTTAAATAAAAAAGTAATTGCAAACAACTGTAGTACACCTGGCCAGCGCTTAGGACAGTAACAGGTCCTGGGCCACTAAGCCCCACTCACGGCCCTGTTACGCTCTAAGAAGCAATTTTCACCTTATTGTTATGACAAAGATTATAGAAACGAGACAACAGTTCTATTACTATGAATGGGGAGCTCTCTACAGAATGTTGCGAGACTTTGCACATGCGCAGTACCCGAACCGAGCTGGAAAACTTGTTTTTAAAGCGCAATTTAAGTTTAGGATAGAAACAATTATGATACATTTCATGTAGGATTTTATAGTTGGTCTGAAATATAGTGTTCTACTGTGAACTTAGTCCGCTATATTTAAAGTTACCTGTCTTCTCTCATAACTGCTCATAATCGTTGCGAAGTCGGTCGCTTAGTGCGGAGACTTCCTTAAAGGGATTTTGATTATGCCCGATTGTATACTCCACCATATAACAGCAATCGTTCATGGTTTATTTTTATATTTATTTTAATTAATTTTTTCATCATTATAATTCATTGCTTTAATTCACATTGTACATTACGCTTACTTTATAAAGTGGTTTGAAACTTTTATTAAACCGTATCACTTTTAATCCGGCGTTTGAGACAGGCAGCCGGGGTCTTTCTTGTGTGGTCCTCAATCAACGTGGTGTGGAACGTTTGTATACGCGCTGATGTGACGGGCTTGTTTTGGTTGGGCGTTATTTGTAATATTTTGAAGGATTGTGGCAAACGTGTACATTTTTTCTTGTATTATAAAAGTCATACCATGATGCCTGGAGAGAACCAGTCAAAAGCCGGAGGAATCGCCTCTGAAGCGACTTCTGGCACTTGTCAAAACTGCACCGTTTTAAACCAGGTGAGAAGTTTATTCCATAAATTAACAGATAGACCTTTATTTATGTTTCTCCTTTAATGATGACCAGGCATTGAAAATTATAGTGAGTTAACAAATTACGAATTTAATATAATCATTTCTTTATTCGAGGTTTATTTGTTACTAATATATGCTGAGTTTGAGTTGATAAATACTTGATAGGTGTCGACTAGTTATTGGAATTTAGGCAGAAGACGCTTCTTGTTTTGTTTTCCATGTAATGTATTATCCATGAACTAGTAATTTTGTTATTCAGTGCAGATTTTAGTTGCAGATCTGGATTATGATTACTTTGCAGAGTAATACATAAAATTTATGCTTGAATGTGACAGCCACAATTTACATTTGCTTGGCAGACGATTTCCTCCAAAGTAACGTACAGTGCATTTAAGTTTGACATTTTAATGTTCCCTGGGAATCGAACCACCATGATCTTGACATTGCTGGCGACACGTTCTACCGATTGAGCTACAAAAAAGTTAAATGTAAAACGTTTTTGGGAATATGTACAACATTTAGTAGTGTAGTTTCATACGTTGCCTTGTTCATGCAACAGGCTGTTAGTGAATAATGGTGATCTGCTTGTTTCTTAGAGTTTGGATGAATATATGGCTGCATTGTTGACGCTTAAGCAAAAAGTCATCGACACAGAGTGAGTGATCTTTCGTTTTTACATCCCTGCTGTCAGTACATGAATTTAATGCACCCACTGGTATTATGTTCATGCTCAGTATTCCAGTATTTTAAGCTAAAACTAAGAAACGATGCAAGTATTTGCATTGCTTGCTTAAAACAGAGTTTATTTTAAGCTGCATATAAAGTGTCAATACATTTCCAGTATTTAGTGTTATCTGTTAACCTTTAAACATTGTTATTTTAGCCGCCTTTTGAGTGAATACAAAGAAAAGTGTGATGATATCCTTTAAAAGCATTTCTAACTAGAATGTTGAAATTAAATATCAGCCACTTGTTAATATATTTATTAATTTTATTGTACAATGTATGTACAATGTATTGTTTAAGATTGGTGCTGTATTGATTGACCATATCAATTACTACACTGTGTTCTAAATCTCCAATGTATGTAGATAATAATATCAAAGATACTGGGTAACTGGGGACAGAAAGAAATCCAAAGAAATTATAAAGTATTTTTAGCCTTCTGAGTTTACATGATGTTTTTATGGAGCCATCCCTGTTTGCCTTGACCAAACATTACAGCTTCAAAAATCACAAAGGTGAGACCTGACTTTCCTCTGCACTTGACACATGACATTCAGTGCAATGTAGATTTATATTATAGTGAAAAAGCAGAGAACAGCATAAATAAATAGCATATACCTGGATGGTTTTACTGTATATCACATTTTAATCATTGCAAATAGTTCTTATGTCAAAACTTGTCATTACTAAAGTAATACCAGAGTTATTTCACTAGGGGGAGCTTATAACCTCGGCCCAGAAATGCACAAAATTTTAACAGTGTGTGTAACAGTGCAGACACAGTCCTGTTTAAATGGAATGGAAGTTAGTACACAAAGCAAACTGTATTATTAGAATTGCAAAACACAAGTGACATATATAAAATAACATATATGGCCTATAAGATGCATGTTTTTCAGGAAGATCATTATGGTGTTTGCATTGATACATTCACAGAGGTTGTTTTCTTTCTCTTACAATAACATCAATAACATGAGTAATACACAGCCAGGATGCTACTGTACTTGCTACAGATTATTCCCCAAAGTTAAGACATGAGCATTTGCAATGCAAGCTTTCCTTTTTGTCTTTCTAATTTTTGTCAAAGATCAATACAAAGGGCAATATCGTAACAAACAAGCAAAATGATTGTGGGCTCAATATGTTGACTGAATGGGAAAATGGGCCTGTTAATGGTGTTGTGTTTGGCTCAGAGAGAGCAGCAAACTGCACAGGCAGCTGGATGAGGTGCTACTGAAGCTGGAGCCCTTAGAGAAACAAACAGTGGAGTTTGAGCTGATGAAGGCTGAGCTGGAGGAGACAAAGGTCTGTGTTCACACATACCAAAGAGTCATAAATCATGGGTTAGTGGGGCTGGTTTAAGTAAATCTGATCATTGGAAATATGTGTATGTTTTTTTCTCTCCATGCTTTTTGTGTAACAGGCTGATTTGAGATCTTATCAGCAGAAGTGTGAGGACGTTGAAAAGCTGAAAGCTGACAATATTCAGGCCCTTTCATTGTAAGACCTCACTGCTGTAATGTCACTATGCTGCTGTTGTGCTGTGATTTGATGTTAAACCAGCAATTAACTTGTATTTCCAACAAGTGGCAAATGGAATGAATGTATCCATTACATATTACATGAAGTGAACCCTGTTAAAAACGAAAGGCTTAATATTTTGAGTTTAAAAATAGTCCCAATCAACTGTTTATGTGATGATGAGTTGTTCACTCAAGACTTACTCATGTATGTATTGAGAGGTGAAGAGTCACCAGTTCTGCTTCGCCTCATAGTAGACCACAGTTTTATTCAGAAATTTCATTATTGGACTTTTTTTTTTTAGAATTTCTTCTGGGAAAAGTTTAGATTTTTGTTAAATCAACATTTTTATAAGAACATTATTTACATTATTGTATATTATGTTATTTATTGAGGTTTTATTGGTATTGTTTTTGTTGGAGTTTTAATAATACTCTTGAGTTTGCCACAAAAAAGCTTATTGATTTTCTGTTTATGATTTTTGTGTCTTATCTATTCCCAGAAAAGAGAAAGTTGAAGAATCCCTAAGGAAATCTGAGGGTATGTATTAAGTTACTTTAGGATCAGAATAACAGGGCATACAAGTAATTTCTAAAAAGGTTAAAAGTCAAACCAGCCCTTTCTGTGATTTGCAGTATGATTTATACACGTACCTGGATTGTTGCTTATCAGACTGTTAATGTACCACTTTCTGCACAGACACAGTACTGAGGCAGAACCTGGAGAATGAGAAGCTCAGAGCCCAACAGAAAACATTAGAGGAGAATTTGCAGAAAGCACAGGTTAGATGCTGGCCTTTATCAGTCCAAATAAAGCTGTGCATATAACAAAGTGTTGTTAACAAGTATAATACTGTATTTTGAGTGGCTTCAAGTAGAAAATGTGTTTTTTTCACTCATACAGTAGCAGGATTATTATACTGTCTCTAGTCTCTTGTTTTGACTTGTTGGTTGTATATTTTGAGCCCTACATTTCTTGGGTTTATTTATTGCACAAAGGATTCACTGCACAAGTATCAGCAGACTACTGAGGAGCTTGACAATCTAAAGTTGGAGAATGCCAAGACACTCATTTTGTAAGTCCAGCCAGATCTATTACAGTCATAATAAACATTGTAGAACCTATATATGTCCCCAGTGGTTGATGTGTTACACTTACTTTCCAGGAAAGGAAACATTGAGAATGAACTTCTGGTGCTGAAAGGTCTGTTCATTTACTGTTTAATAATGTAACGCAGCACAATTTAAAATTGTAACTCTTTTAGTTTTAAGTTGTTAGTCTTTAAAATGTCTTTCTCAATATAGGCTAGGAAATCCCATTTGAATGAGTTATGGTGCATTCACACCAGATGCGGATGAAGCGTTAATCGCAAGTGAATTACATGTTAAGTCAATGCAAAGACGCAAATAGACATTCTGCGGCGCGATACGCGTGAATTAGGCGGTGCGAATGACGCGAATTGAGCCAATCAGACGCTTGCCCGAGTAGTGACGTGATTATGACAGAGATTAGTGATCGGAGACTGGAGACACCCCCCTCCCATGACGCGGATCCGCGTGTGCTGTGAAGTAAATTTCACACGCGACTGAAGCTAATTTTACGTGCGTATGAAGCATAAAACTCAAAATGTTTAAGCGTCCAGCTACGCGCGATCTGGTGTGAACGCACCATTATAATTTCCTCATATCAATACATCTGTTTCACCAGTACTTTTTGCACCACAGTCGAGCAGCTGGTTTAATGCACTGTTGTCATCTCATTGCATTTATTTACACAGAGACAAAGTTTCAACAGAGCAATGAAATCATTGATTTAAAGAATGAGAAAAGAAGGCTTGAAGAAATTCTGCACACAACCCAGGTTAGAAATTTGCTTCAGCTTTGTACACCCTTTAATAAAATGCAGAATAACATACAGCCTAGAATATTGAATATTTTGAATATTGAATTTGAATATTGCAAGAACTATTATTGTTTTCAATTATTTGTTTCTTTTATGACTTTAGCAAAGGCTGAACACACTTGAGAAGGAGATTAACAAAGGTATCTGTGCCTGCTGGTATCTATTAACCTGCATATTAGTTTGATCCATTGTTTGGTTGTTTTTCAGTCATTAAATAAAATTGTTTTTCTTAGAGAAAAGGAGTACATCTTGTCAAACAGAGGAAGAGCTGCAAATTGACAAAGGTATGCATTTTTAAAATTGGCTCTTTATTGGTCTCAAAGTCTCTGGGTATTTAATGAATATAATAGTTCCACCAAAATGTACAGCTTTGCTATTGTTTGTTTTCTTTTCAGGCAAAGTCAGAATGCTTCTGGAAGAACTCTGGCATTGCATGGAACCTGCATCACAAACCAAAGGACAGTTGCTTCTCACTGGTAATCATTCTTGAATTGATTCATCCAAACATTACCTTATTGAAATTCAGCATCAAGTCCCTCAGCTTATGTGTTAAAGTGACTTTATTCTTTTTTAACAGGAGAGCCTACACCTTTAAAAACACAACTTGAAAGAAGGCCACCTCAAACTGTGCATTCCAGCCCTATCAGAAAACAAGTTTCCTGTTCATTTTCAAGGAAACTGAGTCCAGAGACTCGTTTGGAATTCTCAAAATTCTCCAATTCCAGACTGAAGGCATCTCCAGAGATTAATAGATCTAAATCATCACCCCAGAGCCTCATCAAGCACTATAGGGAACAGCAAGTCTGTACACCTAGTAGAAAGAGAAAAGGTAGTTCAGATGTGCTTGAACATGTCATCCCCAGGACTGAAGTTAATGAATTCTCGCAGAAGGAAACTGACAATGAAGACTTGTTGTGTGGAGATAAATTTACAGATTTGGAAGACTTTAAAGAGTGGTTAAGACCTTTGCCTGCAGTTTTATCACCTGTGCATAGTCCTTTAATAGAAGCCGTAAGTCTTCTTACTTAAACTAGACTATATTTTTGCAGTTACAAGAAGCTCATGAATATTTAAGAGCCAATAATTATGTTGCATAAGGCAGTTAAGTAGTTCTTTGCTGGATTGTAAGATTTCATTATTTGTTACTGCATGGCAAGTATTGTAAATAATTTATCAATTTTATTTGTTCATTTATTTTCAGAGTGACATAAATGACGACCAGCCAGTGTTAGATATGATGCAGGCATATCAGTCAAATAATATAAAACTGGACGCACTCTCAAACTTGCATATTCTTCAAAACACAACATCAGTACATTCCGATATAAATAATCAGAAGTCATTGCTAAAGGAAGAAGAGGAAAACTCTTCTGACCTCTTGTCTCCAGTGACTCATCTGAATACAAACTCCGTTGATGATCTGGGCTTAAACACATCATCTAACAGCCAATACATGGAGGTAGAGGATATGTCTGAAGTAATGCACAGCTGTGTAGACAACACCCAGAATCCAACTACACAGCCAGGTGAAGAGAATGTACATGCATTGGAAAGTTCCTTAGAAAATGGTCCTGCTCAACTTGTGCAAGAGTGTTTGCTGATTAATCAAAACCGTGACACAACACAGTTTGAGGATACAGAAGTACCAGAAACATCAGATCCTCAACAGCATGTAGAACCTGACCAATCATCAACTAGTTCTGTTGAATCTGCAGAGCACAAAGGTTCTCCGATACAATCGGACGTATCATTGATGTCTAATGTAAACAGTGTTTCAACACTTGATGTAAACTGTGGTAAGGTAGATAGCCCTAAGAATGTAGAATTAAAATCTTCCGTACTCACGGAAATACGGACAGTAGAAGATATGTCAACGTGTGACATTCAGAATGGACTAACCAACAAAGCAACAAATGAGGACACTAATTCAAAGCTGACAGAATATCAAAAAAGTTCAGGTGAAAGGGAAAATGAAGATGTTTCAGCTTTGATGTTTTCAAAAGATGAAAATTCATCGTCAGAAGATGAAGAGTTCTTTGGTTTGAAGAGAAAAGTTAGGGGGATTCGCACAAGGTCTGAGGCAAGGATCTCCTCGGATGCATTGGATGATGTTTCTGAGAGTGAGCAGTGTCCCTCTGCTGTCCAACTGTCTAAAGATGAGCCACATGTATTGCATTTTCACAGCAAAGAATTATCTCCCTCTGGAATTCCCACAGGAATTATCAAGTCTGATGATGAAAAAGAAGCTAAACCACCAGAAAATGAAATAACTGTTCAGCCTGTTTGCAAGAGTCAAACAGATGGTCCTGAAGAAACTCAAGAAGTCGATGATTCAGAGAACCCAATGCAAACATCAGTGCAGGAGAACCACAAATTCCTTCAACAAAATGATGAGATGTCAGCTGATCACCTGAGCTCTGTTATTGAATGTTTGGACAGTAATGTTAACAACCCCAGGGTAACATCAAGAGACTCTGCAGTGGATTGTCCTGAAGGTACCATCACCCCATGCCATGTTACTCTTAATCCAGGAGGTTCTAACTTTGAACAGGATAGAAATATCTTGTCCTCTTGTGTCAACACCAAAGCTGAGACATCACCAACCTCATGTGTGTCTCTTGTGAAGGTTCGGTCAGAGATGGGTCCACCACTACCTCCAGTTGTTATGCCGCTGACTGCCACTCCTCCAAGATTTGGAAGACATGTTGCATCATCCACAAGATTAACATCTGATGGACAAAAGTCTCTTAAGAAGACAGCTTTAGTGCCTGTTATTGACTCGGCTGTTCCAGATGCTTTACAAATGTCTCCATGTTTGACTACTCCATCACCATCTTGTGGAGTTCCTTCCTCACCACTGCAGTTTGGATCAGCTACTCCAAAACATGCTGTTCCGGTCCCAGGAAGACTCCCATCATCTACCCTATCCTCCTCACCTCCTGCTGCTTCTCAGGAAAATTCCATGCAAATGCTGGACACTATGTATCCTGAACTCTCTGCGCGAGCCCGCACTTTAAACATACTTCGTGGAAATGTGAACTTGAATAGATCTGGTGATGAAAATGGTGCTTCCCCTACATCTGTTAACCAGATAACAGGAAATAAAACAATCAGTTCCTCATCCACTGCCTTTACCAAAACAGAGCAAAAACCAAAACGGACTGGTGTGAACATGCTTTTGCCCAAGAGTGCTAAAAAACTTAGACTCGACAACTGTTCACCTGCTCCACCTGGTGTTATTCCTACAGAACAAGTAATAGAGCAATCAGTCATTAAATTGGAGTCCTTTGATGCTCACCAACAAGTTCAAATCAATCAAGAAGAGCAGAAGAATGGGGGAAAACCAGATGCCAAGAAAGATGGCAAAAAGTTCCAGATTTCAGAAGCGCTGGCCAAGATAGACATCTCCTGTTTTGAAGTGTTGCCTGTTGTTAAGAGCCATGTGTTTCTTGGGAGAATATCTCAGGAGCCAATACTGATTGATGAAGAAAAGGCTGTCATTGCTGATTTCTGCGTTAACCAGGTAAATGCTTCTGCTTTGCATAATAAAGATGTTTGTTCTGGTTTTAAAGACATTGCAAAACATTTTCACCATATTTTTTCTGCTTTTTTTTTTTAAGTCTTCTGCAGAAGACCTTATGTCTGCCATCTTGACAAAACTAAAGATGGAGAGGAGCATTCTGAATTGTAAATATTTGCAAGCTCTCACTAGAGTCTACACAGGTTTATGTCGGCAGATAGGGGACTATCAGAAAGCCCATTCTTTTGCCTACAGCATTCTCAAAGAGGGTAAGCAACTTGCTCCATTGTGTTAATATCTTCATTGAACATGGATAATTGGTTTGTCTTTAGTTTTTTAAATTCTGGTTTTCTGGTTTCCTGCACTTATTTTCTGAGTTTGGGTTTGCACCAAGATTCAATTCCTTTATCTTAATTGTTTTTTGTTGATTTGGCTTTCCTTGTAGATTTTCCAGATGCCTCCAAGTTAATCTTGTTCATGGTCACAACCTGGCCAAGTGTGTTGTTCTATGAAACCTCCTTGTGCAGAGCCATCCATACTGTGGCTAGGCTAAAAGCTGAAGGAGAAATTTTGGAGTACCTCACTAAATATCTGCACTGGGATAAGGTATGTAGTCTTTTGCATAACCCTTTTTGCAATCTCTGATGGTTAAAGCCTACAGCATTGCTGTGATCCATTTCATTAACAATAGTAATTTTTAACAAAGACTTCAATTTAAAGCAGTATTTGGCTGTATTTTTTTTTAATGACCCTATTAATTATCTGCTGGGCATCATGTGTAGGGTTTCGTTATAAACATACCTTTACTTCAAGACCCCCACACATATTTTCCACAACAATATTTAAAGCCCATCCCCAGGCACAATATGTGTATATTTATATAATTTTTGTCTTATTTCTTAGAGGCCCCCACATGATATTCATAAACTGACCAGCAGTACATTGAAATCACTTCAAGACGATAAAGATTTGACATTTCAGAAGCATCATCGTCATGGTCATGACCTTTGCCCTACTGCATGGGAATACATATACACATTGGATCTTCTGTGTGCACACATGAAGTGGAAGTGGACACATGACGTTGTTATTGGGTACAGTTTATCTACTGCACACAGAATGGTTAATAATTTGGTGTTTTCAAAAAGAGATATTATTCACATATTAATCATGACCTACTGTTTTCTCTAATTAAATAGTAAGGAGCTTTGGCCCATCCTGAACACATGGGTAACACAGCAGAGGCCCCTGCAAACACCAATCCGTGATGTTTCTGTAGCAGTTGTTCTAAGATTAATTGGTAAGTTAATTAATTTTCATGCAATATATTGGCATGTAAATATATAAGTTTATGCTGCAATATGTAACTTTTCTTTTTGTTAATGATTTTTAAAAAGCGTTATTAAGTATTCAATTACATAACAGATCAGTGTACTCTGTTTTGCAATGTTAAGTTTATAATAATGATTTATAAACATTTATATACTCTTATTTGGTCAGGGCCATTGCATTGGCAATAAAATAATACAAAAATAGAGCCTTCTGACATATGTCAAACTGTACTCTTCCTGTCTTTCATTACTTATCTTTTATTACTAGTGTTTTTATCTGTCCCCAGGTCGACTTGGTCAGTTAGGGATGAAGCAGAGACTAAGCAAATCAGTGCAAAATGTTGCAAGAGCCATAAACCTCTTCGGCAAACATGGAATTACAGAAGGTACCTAACATGTACAAATAAATACAATGCAATACTGTAATTGCAACAGATTGCCAAAAATTTAGCCCTTGCTTTTAGCTGAGACTGCAAAAATAGTGATTTACTGTATGCTTACTAGGTTTTGCTCTGGAGCAAAGTTGTGCAGCGGTTTTTTTGTAACCATCCATGAACTGCTTCTAGCCAGAGTTTAAACCTACAGCCCTTGTTTAAATCAACTGTCATATGATTGCAGGTGTGCCAGACGAGGTGCAGTTGTCTGCTGTCTATGCAATTTATGACCTGGCACCCTGCAACCCCAAAGATGCTCTGGAGGCTCTGGCGTCATGGCGGAGTGAGACCTCACAGCCGGTTCCTGCTGCTGTGACCAGCTGCATAACTCAGATCGGATCCCTGTGCCGACAAATGAAATCTTGAATCTTGTTTTTTAAAATCTTTTTTATATAAAAGACATGACTGTGACATAACGTGACTGTGAACCAGATTTGAGTCATAATGTGCTGTACTATATAGTATAATCTATATAGAACAGACAAATAATGGTATTACTGTATATTCGTGTATATTATGTAGATTAAAGATATACTATAAAGATATAAAGTTTATACTATAAAGACAATTTTTACTGAACTGGAATGGTTGACTTTTGTCAGGAGCATCATACAGAAATACTTTGTTGTATGAATTGATTGTTATTTCTTAGTTTTGGACAAATTCTGAAAGATGTTTACCTGTTCATTTTTAAGATCTTGATAGACTTTCTGCATTCATCTAAGTCTGATTATTCCACATTTATCTGGTCCTTGGTCTTATTTTAATTGTTGCCAGTACAATTCCTGTTAAGTAAGATAACCTAAGTTTCCTGTGACTAATGAAACATTTACCATTGGTAAAGGTAAAACTATGAAAATAATTATGAAAATAACAAATTCTGTAGTCTTAATTCCAACAATACATTTGTAACTACTGTTTTATGATGCTAAAGAAAATTCTTAGTTTTGGCCTAGTAGACTGTTTTAGTGCCATAATTAGGGTTCAGTACAGGACTTTTATAAGCATGTACATCAATAAAACAAATATCAGAAATTTCTTAAAACTTCTAAACATCGAATTGGGAGTCATTTAGCAAAATGCACACACCAGCTTCCACACGTACAGCAGTAAATCATTAGTTCACAGCAGATTTCAACTGTGCGATAAATGGGTAAAATCCTTTCGGCGGAATAATAGAATGTGTTTCACAAAAAAGCTTTAAGCCTTTAGGTTTTTTTTTTTTCTGTTTCATTTCTTCGTATATATTCTTTTGTTTTAATGCAAGGTTAGTTATTGTTGCCATGTTGTTTGTACATAACAACATGCTTATTTATTAATTACAAAAGGCACGACATATAAAAGATAAATGGGGTGGGGAACTGGAAAGGGGGTGTGTTACGCTTTCAGAGTTTAAATTTCCAGAGACATGCGCAGTCTGCTCGAAATTCCCTGCTTGCGCCATATTGGACTGCTCTGGTTTCAACAGTTCACACATCGGCTTGCTGGAACCACTCATCTGAAAGAACAATCTCGACTTTTTCAGTCCTTTCCGAGATTTTTAAACTTCTGCCTACTATCCCGCAGGTTCACGTAAGGGTTTGAACCCTTGAGGACGCCTGTATCCACAGGCGAGAGTGCGTGGGTGAGATTTGTGAAGGTAAATTGGATGGATCCTCGGGTGGCTTGGATTCAACCCGAACAGGAAGGACCTGCCAACGCTTTATGGATGCGCGTGTGGGAAACCTCGCAGAGGCGAGACCACTGTCAGCGGCCGCGGGGGAAGACACCTGCGCTGGCGACCGCGCTTATCAAACAGGTATCGCCGATTCCCACCATCACATCTGCAAAAGGGGTAGGCAGTTGCACCGGTCAGCATTATAATGACGGCGGACCCATGAGATCTCCAAACGCATTTTCTGATGCTCCAGCACCGCTTGTCACTCCAGGCGGACTCAGTGGCTGTGACCCTCTGTCACCTTTATCTTCTGGAGATTCAGAGACTGACAGCACGAGATCAGACAGCTCATCTGGCGCTTGTGACAGTATGAACACTGTTCCAGCCAAGCATTTTAACTTCACTGAACACATGCACAATGTCAATAATTGTTTGCAACAACAGCATTTTCAGCGGCTGCAGATACTCACAGTAATGGATAACCAGCCTAAATACCATCCAAGAAGAAAGAGAAGTGAAAATAAATCGAGCGCGTACGGAATAAACTATTTTCTGTCGCACGCTAATGGCAATTACTTATGTGGACCCCCCTGGGCAACCAGAAGATACAGCCCGGGCATTAATGGGTAAGAAAACCTACGTTACTTGGGATTAGAGGTTAAATTCATTATTTTGGCTTGACGACAGCAAACATTTCATCACTTCTTCACTTCACTAAGTACATCCACTAAACTCAGAACAGACCTTCAGACTGCTCGAAATCCAAACTGGTCGGCGTTATGTTTTTCCCAAATGCAGGCCTTCAATTTGCTTAAAGCTTCTGTCTTTCTGATATTCAGTATATCAGGAACATTATAACAATTATAATGCAATAATTGTAATTCAATAACTAGATTTTTTTTTATTGTTCACTGAGGTCACAAGTTCAGACTCAGAGCAATGTAACAAGCTGATGAACCTGATGAAGCAAGCAAACGTAAAGTGCATAAAAGTTCAGAACTAAATGCATTGAACATAAAACTAACTCCATTTATTCCAGATCAAAAATGCTTGGGATCAATTAAAGAACGCTTCCTTACAGTCAACACTTTTTAACTTAAGCTCCAAAGGTGTAATTCAGAGACACTGATGTTGTAGTTTTTTAAGGTTGTCCTACAACCCATTACCTATGTAGCTGTTCTAAATGGCATGTGTCTGTATATATATACAGAATGAAAGTTGTTTTAAAAAGTTTGGATGCTTGCTTTCCACAGCCTCCATGAGGAGATTGTGGACTTTTACCATTTCATGTCTCCACGTCCAGAGGAGGAGGCAATGAGGAGAGATGCTGTCGATCGAATTGAGGCTATAATCAAAGATCTGTGGCCCACAGCAAAGGTAAGTTCAGCACAGATGCTAGGATTCAAGTAGCTCTACATTTACTCATTGTCTTTTCTGTCATTCTGTCATTGCCTGTGTGTGTGTGTGTGTGTGGCCTTACTCTCAAGTTCATGTTTTAAAGAAGACACATCCAGTCTTGGTTTTACAAAAAGTTCCATTTCTGAGTTTGTCACTAAGCTTTCATTACAACTACAGGGTCAGTCAAAGATTGCAGTGTGAAGTGCACTTAATAGTCTGTTGCCAAGTTTTTGTAAGTGCTGTTTTTTTCTCTCAGGTTGAGATATTTGGCAGCTTCAGTACTGGTCTTTATCTTCCTACCAGGTACTATACCTAATTTCCATTATGAATGTTGTAAATGTGCACTGTTATTGTATGGAAATACTTAATTTTAGGTGTTAATATGTAGTGATATTGACCTGGTGGTGTTCGGGAAATGGGAACATCCACCTCTACAGCAGCTGGATCAGGCTCTCAGGCAGAAGAACGTTGCTGAGCCCTTCTCAATTAAACTACTTGACAAAGCTACGGTTAGTCACGGTCACTCTTACTCGCTAACAGTGAACGCCAAC
>JAZGTK010007497.1:6359-19313 GCA_036877625.1 Ambastaia sidthimunki | reverse complement strand
AGTCATCATTCACTTCCAGTGTCTTTTATCAGAGTCCCATCAGTCTAAAACATTCCGTTTAACAGTTCTGTGGAAGAAAGTCAAATGGGTTTGAAGCAACATTATTTAAAGTTAAACTGATAAAGTAACAAAAATATTATTTTTGGGGAAACTGTCCCTTTGGTCATGGAAGTTACCAAATATTTAAAGCTCCAGTCTGGTGAAAGGCCATGCCTGCAGAATTATGTTACAATTTCATAATACTCGCTTTCATCAGACGCTGTGAGAAATTATTTTATATGCCAAATATAACAATTATGTCTAAATCCATTTTCTACCGGATTAAAATTCTAAATAAAATATTTTTTAAACAATCTCAGATGCTGGAATAACACAGTGCATTCTGTCACTGTAGCAATACTAAAATACTAAATACTACACCAACCCAAAGGCTAAAAAGATTATAAAATAAATAATTTAAATGTTTCTGTGCTGGTGTTATCTGTTATTCTAAGAGATTTTATTTTTCCAGCGTGGGGGGGTTGCAGACTGTTACTTTAAACTGGTGCTGCTGCCTGATTCCTCACTGGAAAGAGTCATTTCCTGTGACAACATCATCTGTCATGCTGTCTTATATGATTTATGTTTCAGATTAACTGTACATCATCTTTTTCTCTTCTCTATAGATTCGTGTATACATCAATTCCACTGGCAAACCCAGAGAGAGTCACAAGACTGATCTTATAGCCCTGCGGTTCCTCTCTGTCAACTCCATCATTGACCCCTGGGTGTTTATCATTCTCAGCCCCTCGGTTCTGCGCTTCCTTTGGGGGACGCTGTGTAAGACCTCCTTTATGCTCCAGCCCAGTTCCACCTCTGTGGAGACCACTCATATAAACAAAACTGCTCAGATGGTTTGAGATGATGAGAACAAGCAGGATCCAGAGATGATGGAGAACATGATATTCTGAATAGAACAGATCTATCTAAGATCCATCTAAAAAAGCTCAGAGATGTTATGATGAAGGTGTTTGATCCGTCTGTCTGTCTGTCTATCTGTCTATCATCAATCATCTTAACTGACGTGTCTGGGATCTGGTTGAGAAACAGGTTCAAACCTCCTGAGGTTGTTTGCGACTGGGAGTGTGAGACAAACACAACTATGAGGTCAAATGGATGCTTTGTTTTTCTTTAACCACTACAGTAATTGTTTGGAGAACGAGGACCCTGTGAACTGTGATCGCCCAATGAACTTTCAGAAGACGCAAGGCATGTTTGGAGAGTTTCCACAGTTTTATAAAGACTGTTTCAGACCGCCTGGAGCAGAGACTCAGAAAATAAGCCACTTTCTTACCATACATGACCTGAAGCTATTATGTCACGATCGTTGCTCTGTAGGGTTTTTACTTTAAATGGGGTTGTGTTATGAGGTCAAAGGTTAAGGGACACATTTTTAAGCCTGTCACTGTGGACATGTTTATTATGGACAGAATCGCATGATGTGGTTCCTGCATTTTAAGTCAGGCAGTTCAAATGTCAGTGTTCCAGAACTCACGTTTCCACAGACTGTTCATTTCTGTTTATAATGTCAACATGCAGTATTTATTGTGCTTTAATTTATGTTGATACAACAGTAAGACAATGACACATCTCTGCTGTCAGATTTAATGGAATCAGTCATTTCTTTCACGTGAAAGATTGTGATTGTGGATCATTTTGATTCTATGAACATGACGCTAATGTGGTGTTTAGTAACTGTACTGAACTGTAACTTAAAAATGTGTGTTTTAAAGGTCTGTTCTTGTGTCTATTTGTGCCTCTGAAGATCTTGAATGTTCTGACTTGTGAAATATTGTGATGTGTTATGTCTGTGCATGTAATTTCTTCCTTAAAAAGCATTACTTGCATTACTTTTGCACTACCAAGCTAACAAGGAACGTACTCAGAACGTTGACTAGCACAACTGAAATCCCCTGTCTGAAATTCTCATCGGTCAACAGATGCTAACGTTTCACTGCAGTAACACAAATTTCAAAATTTGGTCCTGACAGAGCATCACTTTTGTACATCTTTTGCGTTATTTCTCTATTGTGGATTCGCAGTGCAATCTTTACTATATAGTTGTATCATCAGAAAGTCATGTGACTCAGGTGTTTGTGGCTTAAAGGTAGAACCTATTGGATTTTATTACAGTGGACTTATTTGAGGCTGAGCAACCTCATATGTCTCTGACAAAAATAGTGATGCTGTTTATTTTCTCAGAACATCTCATGAAATGACGGAGAAAGCACTTAGCAGAGAAGATCGATAGAACAGTGTGGCTGTGGGAACGTGAGGTTTTTAGGAGGCAAATGCAGAATATGAACATGCGAATGTTTGGACAACAGCGCAGGGTCTGGTGGTCGTGACTCTGGCCCTCCGTTGGGACTGTGGGAAGCGGAGTGCATATCTAGATCTGGCTCGATCTGGAAAAAACTCAAGCAAACCTCAGTTGTCATGGTAATGCGATTGGCCGCAGCTCAGTCACGCTCAGATTCATACGATAAGATGCGGTAAGATGCCGCTGTCATTTCCTGCGATCCGTTTAGTGATGTGAAAAGAGAATTAAAAGACGTGTTGAGCACAACACTGTCTGTTTCAGTTATGAGATACAGTAACATTTATAATGACTCGGGGGGGATGGAGTGTTTTTTTCAGTAGTTGTTCTTCTTAGTTATGTTTCAATTGTTTCTCAGCATTTTTAGAGAAATGAAAAGAGACACAAATTTGTTTACGTACAGAGTGAGAGAGTACACGGGTATACAAATAAATGTTGGTCCTGGAATAAGTGATAAATGTTGAGTTTTTGATTGCAGACACAGTTTGAGACATTGTTGAGAGCTAATTTGAGAAGGAAAAAAACAGAATTGGTTACAATGCTTTAACTTTACAGATCAAGAAAGGTCTAAAAAGTCTCCGTTTTGGCATCAATCTGATCTTCTTGCTGTCTTGGAGAAACATCTGCAATATCACAGAGCTTGTGTGTGATTTATCTCCTGCAGTACAGAAGCAGTGAGGTGTTGCTGTGATTGGTTGTGTCTCTTATCTGTGTGTCTTTATAATGATGTTCTAGTGTGTGAGCAGATTGTATATTGATCCATCCCACTGATTCAGGCAGTTTCACAGCCTTAAATTCTTTACAAGCTGATTCAGCTTTGATACTAGTTTAATTCCTGCTCGGCTAGTCAACCGTATACAGAAACAGTGTGATCATGTGTTTTATGTGTTTGTGAGTAATTGCATGTTAAACATGACTACATGTGCTGCTGAAATAAACTGGTACGACTGAAATGAACAACAATATCCAGTGCTGTGTTTAATTGAACTATTTTAGTTTATATATTAACCTACATTATTCACCTCTGAGTTATCAAATATATATTAAAATTCTCGTAAAACTTGTCAGGAAGACTTGTTAAGTGTTTTAAAGTGTTTTAAAGAGGATTTAAAGACAAAAATACATTGCATGTATTTTCCATCCAGAACAGTTTACATGTCAATGAAGCCATCCACTATTATAATCACTATAATGAAATAAAGTGTCACAGTGCCTTTTAATCATAGTTCAATTAAAATAACATCATTGTAATTAAATATTGTTCAAGCAATACATGTTCCGGTACTGTACAGTAAAAGAATCTAATGTAAAAAAAATTGATAATGTAAAAGTGCAAAAATTCTAAAAGCTTAATTTTCATTATTCAAAATATTTGTATCTTTTAATTTTGGCATGAAACATGATCTGGCTGTGTTTTCATGAGCGATATGCAGTTACACAAACAATAACAAATGTTATTAACATCACAACGTGTCTCATTAAATCTAAATCTTCAATGTAATCACATAATATAGCTCTAACCATGTTTACATGCTTGTGTTTGTGTTCTGACTCAAAGGCCGGATGCATCTCATGTTTATTTCAATGAGTTATGAGGTTATCTCCAAACTCAGGCCAGAACACCAGCAGATGACCAGCAGGAAACAGCTGCTCATCGCATGGGAGATAACTGATGCCACACAAGTGAAGAAACATCATGTATTACAAACACTCATCATGTATCTGACACACACACACACAGTTTTCCTGTATGTTTTTTGTTGCTAAACAGAAACGTTAAGGAAATTTTCTTACAACTTAAAATTGTTAGCTGGGCATATACTAAACGTTCCTTTTGTGAACTTTTAGGAGTGCATAAGCATTTAAATGACCCTGAAGTTAGCAGACATGAACTAAAAGCCACAAATCTCCAATTTTGTTAATTTCCTATTTCCATAAACCAGCAGCAAATCGATTTAAAACAGATGTTTATTGATTTCAGCCTCCCACTGGGTTTGTCATACATATAAATGTAATTATATATTTATCCAGACATACATGACTAATGTCTCATGAGATCATCTTAAAATACTCTAAATTAAATAATTTACCAAAAATTTATATTTTTAGTCTAGGACCACAAAGTGCACTTTAGCTATAAATGTCATACCCACAACCTCACAAAATAATACTTTAAAAAGTCCAGTCTGATACCAGACTGTACGTAACCTTCCCTTAGCTCAAAATTTTAGAACATTTCCATAACATTTCCATTAAGTAACAAAAACATTAAAAATATTATTTTGAAAGTTCTAGTAACATTCAAAACGTCCTGTTTTTTTAGTTGTATAGCTTAGATGTATTATAAAAACGTTACTCATTTCAGAATTTAAAACATTCTACCAACAGCTAACATTTTTAAAATATGAAATATAAGGCTAAAACAATCTACAAATGTTACTGCAGTAATGCTTCTGATCATTTTGAGAGAACTTTTAAAGAAATTAGCCAGTGTTCTGAGAACGTTCCTTGTTAGCTGAAAAGTTTGTAAAGGTACCATGTTACCAGTTATAAACTGATGCAGTTATGAACCCATCCTTCTGTTTTTCATTAGATCAAATAAGGCTGATTAGCCATAACATGGTGGATGCCAAAATATTGTGCGTATACCGGAAACATGGAAACTCATCCGACTGCTCATCATGATGACATTTGCAGGACTCTGGCCAGCCTTATGGAATTCCCAACCCCAAAATAATTTGAACACTTACTTAATTTTGGAATGACTTATACTGAATGAAACCTCAGGAGAGGCCAGCTCAGCCTCACGGGCCATGAGAACTTCTGGCGAGACGAGATTGTCTAAGACGAGGGAGAATTGAGGGAGGGAGCTAGAGTACATGACAGAATGAAGCTGGAAACGGTTCACTGATGATTTTAATCTGAATCACACATTCAGACAAATTGAGCATTAGGCTTGATTTACAGTCAGATGAGTTCACAATGAGAAAGCATGAAATGATTGGTTGTGCTAATAGGTCATGCAAAAAATAGATGGACAGCATTAGACATAATTTCCCATCTGATCTGCCCTGCATCCTAATTCTCCAAACAGGTACTGTAGTCCCACCCCCACACTCATGCCATTGGTTAGCGTTTTTAGAGAGGCTAGCAATAACAAGCTAGCTTTGATGAAGCATAAGATCCCACCCTCCCCTCACAGAACTCTCCAAAGCCACGACTCCTCCAACACATGAACGCATACATAGCTTAACAGACAGGTAGGACTTCCTATTATTGTATTCGGACCAAACACAATGATTGGACGAACATTTTATGGTCCTGCACCTTCCAAAGAATATATATCACTATATAAACACATTTCTACCACTTGTGATCTATCAGGATGTGAAGAGACTTTCCACCAGCGTAACAAAAACGTTTCTGGAAAAGATCATCTACATGCCTTTAAGACAGAAGGAGACGTCAGAGCACTTAAATAACAGATCAATGTTTGAAAGTGCCACAAAGCCAAAGTCTTCACACCCTTCAAATTAACACAGCAACCCGTCTTCATTTCTGCACATTCAATGGTAATCAAAGAAAGTGTTTTATGTCAACATTACGCATTTCTGCTTGAAGTGACGTAGCTGTTTCTGTGAGTTCAGCAGGATGGATGATTTGAAAACCTTCAGAGGAACGCTGAGATCTGTTCTCTGTTGACACTCACCATTTGTTTGAGGAGATAAACAAATAACCAGTTGCTCCAATGACTGGATACACTGGCATTCCCTGCACATGAAAATAAGGGTTAGTATGAGTAGTTAAACATTAAACAATTTCCAGCCATCCATCACTTGCATAAGCAACACATTGAGATGAAGGACTAGATAATTGTTCAGAAAAGGTAATGAAAACAAATAAACTGATAACAAGGTTGTTGATGGAAGATAGAAGCACTTGAAGTCTGATTAACAGTTTGTTTTTATAACCAGAACCAGCTTGAGTTGGGGGTGTGTCTTCATTCCACAGTGTATAGTGCATGTCAAGTGTTCCACAATAAGACCAGGTTCAGCTGTTACTATTTAACAGTGTAACAGTGTTTTATACTGTTGCTAATGCTTCTGGTTGCAAAGAGACAGAAAAATATAAGAAACACAAAATATATTTAAGGCTACACAGACATGACTGCATAACACCACGATTTGAAACTATTTCAAGATGTTGTCACTTAGAAGTAACCGAGTAATATTTTATACAGCTTTTGCATATGCTTCCAGCTAACAATTTTAGGCTAACATTTCCATTCAGTAGCAAAAACATTATTTTAAAAACTCTTGGAACTCTTTTTAGACCAGTTTAGAAGTTTTTTAAACGCTGTATTAACATTATTAACTTGATTATATGAATGTTATTGAAAAACTTTTTTTAATTCTGTGGCATTTTTGTTGTTACACTAACAACTTAAGACAACAACGTTTTTGATATATAAATTTGATATATTAAAAAGTGTTCTACTAAGTTACTGCAAGAACTTTTTTGATAACTTGAGAGAACATTTAGAGAACGTTAGCTAACATTCTGGCGACATTCTCGTAGTCTATTTTTGTTCCTTTTACAAGTGTCACATTACGTGGGATTCTGATGTAAACCTCTGATGTAAACCTGGAGAAAGTTGTACAATTTTGAAAAATATGAAACAAAGAAATATTTTTTTTTAGGTTACTAATCAAATACTTAATCTATTAACAGTCAGATTTCTCATTCAGAAGCTCATAAGATGCACTTTGGAATATTCACGCTGGCCTTGTACAGCTCATCAGAGTCCACACCAGCTCAAATAAAAGCATTAACTGTTAAAAGTGTAAAACTGGGTCACACCAAATACCCACAAATCCTGAACTTCATGTTAATCTTTCAATTCACTGTTTTACTCAAACTGTTATGCTGATAATATCATTTGAATGCGCAGAGGCAGAATTTGCACGAGCCGCCTCAGACGTCTGGACGCCACTGTACTGTAGTAAAATGGAGGAAGGTTTTTCACTCTGGTTTTATTGGAATACTTCACAATTTTCACCCTGTTTGTTTTCCTTTCTAGAAGTTAATTGATCTCATATGAAGAGATGCAGGGTTTTGTACACTTGATGCCTGTTAAACCACAGATGGAAGTCGATTTCCAGTTATGGCTCAAAATACTCTGTGTATGTCTGTACAACTGTCTGTACAGCATTTCCCAACCCGGCTCAAAAAACGGCCTGTCACCCACAACACTGTTACTTATGTGTTGTGACTGATTAGGATGCTAAACAAAATGTCAAAACTTCCAGTGTTGTAATGCAACCTATAAACAATGACCTTTACCTGGCCCTATGGGTGCCACGTGTCCATAACACACAACTCCTGTTATTTTTAACAGACTCTGACCTTCCTGCAGTAGGATGGATTTGGACTAGAGGGCTGGAACTCTTAAACACTGATGGCACACTGACCTCTATACACTGTTAGCCTGGAGCCAGTAAATAACATGAAACCTGGATAAATAGAGAATGTCAACAAACATCCACATTAAAACAAACACTTCAGATTTGCTGAAATTTTCCATGTACCAAAAATGTTAAAAATTATATTTGGAAAGTTCTAGGAACGTTTAAATTGTCCAGTTATTTTTAGATATTATTGCTTGGCTACAAAAACGTTATTCAAACTTTTTAAATTCTGTAACTTTTTTTAAACATTCCACCAACAACTTAATAATGTTTTATAAGCCAATAAACACCCTAGCAACGACCCACAACATCCTAGCAACTGTATAGTAACATGACGACCACCCAGAATGCTTTGTGGTGGGGAGAACTGCACAACAAACCGCACTCACATTTTGTCAGGAAATGCACAAATCTAGCTGTTTTGCAGCTCTGTTTGGTTCAGAAAATACACACTTCACTGTTAATGCCCCATTGTAAACAACTGACCTGTCTGCTTCCTGAATAAATTCACGCTAAACAGCAACACCGGCTGCTACAGTGTGTTTGTAAGCTTTGATAGTCACATCACGTTTCCCATGTGAAGTTTACGTTTGACCTAAACATCAGGATCAATCTCATGGGTCTCGTGTGTACCTCCGTTACGATCTTCACTGGTCTCCAGGGATACAGACACGGAGGGGAAACAGTCGTGCACATGAAGGAAGTGTGTGACAGCGCGTGATTGTGTTGTGAGTGTGAACGCGGCAGATGTGAGATTTAATCTGGTTTCTCTGTCTTCCCTTGGGCTCTCAAAGCGGATATCACTCCTCACCCAGTGCCCCTAAACTGAGCTAGACAATGTTTGTTACTGAAGATCAGGACCCCTCACCTGAAGACTGCTGAGGCCAGATCAGGACAAAGTTTAGACGTCACTGTTTGTTTGCACATGAGTTTGTTCATAGTGTTTGCAGATTCAGAGTAGAGAACATTGTATTTTGACTCACGTTGAAAAATGTTGAATTTGACATCAATAGTATTTAGTCAAACAAACTTATATTTAATGATCTGTCTGTCCGTCTTTCTCTCTTTCAAAACACATATACATACAACACACACCCACATATATAAATTTACATATATTCTATATATATATATAGACTGTATATGTATAGACCAGCGTGGAACTCAGCCAATCACATTACAGCTTACTCGATTGTGAAAGTCTTTTCTATTTTTGCATGCAATACGTGTCAGACTGTTAGCAGACGCACTGTGTGGTCTGTGTGAGGACCGTCTGAAACTACTGAGAAATAAACAGCACTTCTTTATTCCCCAAACAGTCTTGAATGAATCCCATGATGCATGAAGGCAAAACATTCTGAGAGTTACACATCTGTCCATTACAATGAATTACAGTGATAGATAAACCATTCAGATGTATGTGAACCATCAATGCCTTTGCCAACCTTTTTAATGTTTGCACATTACACACAAAGACATACTGTGTAAAGAAATCAGTCATGTAGAATTGTGGGTAAGGGTCAGAGGTCATCACTCATGGTGGATCGGATGTAATGTCACACCCTGACTGGTTAAAAAGGGCTTTTAAAAGTCAACAAATAATGAAACATAGACGTTAATAAGATGTTAAAATGTGCACCTAACAAACATCAAAAAGGAATAAAATGAATTCAGTTTTTCCTAAAAATATTTGTACAGTATTAATGTATGTTCTCTACTGTATATGCGCTTGTTTATGCCTGACAAAATGATCCAATATTCATATTTCCAACAAACCTCTGGAGTTTCAGACAGTGAAGATACATTTGAAATATAGCATCTATTAAACCAATATAATCAGAGTTATTTGATGATTAGACGTGTTTTAATGGTGGTGAGGATGTGGGATTTTTAAAATCCTCTAATGATCATTGATCAGCACATCAGTGTTTTCCTGCTTCCTGATTTATATCTATTGTGTTAGTCATTACGACATTCTGTTACTCATCTGCTCTTCCTCTCTGATCATATTAGTTCACAGCATCATTTATTACTGAAAACCCGTAAATCGCGTTAGGAAACATCAATACGACATCGACGCAAGCGTAACGAGCCCTGAATGAAAGATTGAAGGTTTCTTATGGATGGAGATCTTACTGCAGCATCACCTGCTGATGTCAGAGGCCATCTGATGCGATTTCTGTCGTCATGTCTGCATTGAAATAACACATCAATCCCGTCTCATGTCATTTCAAACCCTCGGAACAGAAAAGGTGTTTTTTTCAATCTTAGACAATAAGAGGACTGTGACTGTCGGGCTCCACAATGACAAAATGAACTATTACATGCATCATAAATGGTAATGAATATATCAGATTTGCTTATGTCTGTCACTCACTCTAGAATATAGCACACAAGTCACGTTTTTTGTGTCACTTCAGAGATTGAGAGCTCTAGTCCCTGAGACAGACCCAGGATAAAAAAATCACCTTCTGCAGAAGAACAATGTTTGAAACAACATGAGGCTGAGTAAATGCCAACATTTGTATTTATTTAATAATAAAATTAATAAAATGCAATGAATTTAATTTTGGGGTGAACTATACCTTTAAGACTTTTATCACAACAGTCAGTCAAAATCAGCATGCATTGCATTTAATGCGAAAGCTGTTGCAAGTGAGAACATCCTCATTCTGATGCGACTCGCCACTGAACCTCAGTTTCAGACTTGATTGTCTCATTAATGTGAAACACTTTCCTGATCCGTATCACACGATATCTTTTAACGTGCGTTGCATTCAAACTGTTCCTGTAGCTCAACTGCTAGAGCAACGTTAGCAGCGCAAAATGTTGTTTTGCAATACACAAATAGAAGATAAACATCTGTTTGTGCCTAAATACGTTTTTTTCAACATCGTCAGAGAGAGGACACATCTTGGCATGTGTTAAATCCCAGTCAGTTAAAGTTGTAAGAAATGAAGAATGTTAACTCGTCTATCCAGTTCACATGTAGCGGCACGTACAATATATTTTGCAATCAGCTTGCAGCAATAAAAGTTAGAGATGCCATCAGACGCTCCCTCACATGAACACGACGACTCACACGTGCACTAATGTCGCCAGTTTCACATTTAATAAACCACATTATCAGATCTTTGCCTGAGAACATAGAACATAGCATTCTGTGGTTCAGTTTCTGTTATTTCTCAAATGCCACAACACAGACACTGATCAGAGACTTTTTTATCTTAATGAAAGAATCCTCCTTGAGGCACAAGCACAGGAAAAAATAATCACAAAATGTTACGCCTCAAATTTATTATTGTAGTTAAGCCTTGGAGGCTTGTCTTGTCGATAAAATGTCTTTCCCTGCCCATCAGCCATCTTTTATTTCTTGAGAATGCTGAGAGAAGTCCTGATAAACAAGAACAGCAGCTGAGAAGGTTTCCAAAACCATGAGACAAGAAAGGACTTACAGACAGGAACCAACGTCTGCACATGACTAAACAAACTAGTTGCCAATACGGCAGATCTGTAACCCTTACTCAAGCTGATTTTGCTTCCTTGTTAGGACTTATAAACTCGTGAACTTCCTGTTGCTTTTGAGATGGTGTTCTTGTGTGAATACTGCTCACTCAGAACAGTCCCTACTTTCACAAGAGTCAAGTTTCACCGCAGAAGAAAACGAACAACGCTATGCCTTAAATGAAAAAAGGAAGTACATTAATTTTGAAACTCGTTTGACCTTCTTTGCACCCACACAGCAAGAGCTTTCTAGACTGGAAACCTTTTGGTTTTAGATGTTATGATAAAACAAACCTACGGAACAACATAAAACTGTCTGAGAACAAGCACCACTGGTAGATGCTTGTCTACAGTATTAAAAGAGCAAAATGCCTTTAAACCACTTTGCTTTGACCAGTATTTATTTCACACATTATAAAACCCATAGAGGTAAACATGTCTGCATTATAATTCACATACATTCTAAGCAATACTGTACCGGAAACCAGAAATCAAGTACTCTGTAATAGACTCCACATCTTACCGCCTTTTCATTTACAGTACAAACCACAGAAAATCCATTACAGATCCATTATAGTCATGTCATGCATTACTAGTGAACTCAGCGTTTATTCTCAGAGGACAGAAGAAAGTGTTTTCTAGACAAACGTAATTAAAAAAGTTTCTGTGGCAGTTTTAACACAAAGGTCACAGGTTCGATTCCCACAACCGGTAGGGAAGTCTAAATGACTCCATGAAAGCTTTCGGCTCATTTTTAAATCCAAAAATCACTTTGAATCATGTGACAGGGAATCTGAGAATCTAATAACGCTGTCAGTGTGGATTTCCTCAGAATTCATCTAAACATCACTGTGATGATAAGAGCTTCTACAATCTGATTGGTCCCTACAGTGCTGTAACTACCATCTCAAGCCATTTCTTTCCAGAAGATGAGATAACTCCCATAATGACCATCATTATGTCATAATGACAAGACAAGTTTGGCGTATAGAATTTGGCATTAGACAATCAGAAACTGGCAAAACCAAATTTACTGCTGCCAGGCAGAGCAACAGCCTGATTATTTCATTAAAGCTGCAACTTCCGTCATTTCCTCTCTATCGCCATCTCTGTTTGAAAGATGGCATTGCAGGATGCTTTACATACTTTTGTTTGTATGTTGAGGTCAAATGAAACTGACATTGACCTAACAGCTCAAATTATCAATATTATAAACGTACACCTGTGAATCGGGGTAAGATAAGGAGACAATTTTAAACACCTGTACGTAACTACTAAATACCTGATTTTTATTTAAAAAAGAACTTGTGGATTGCAACTTAAAATGTTTAAATATTCCAAGTCCAGCAAAGTGTAGATAAAAATATATCAAAAACATTTTTAAACTGTTAGTGGAACGTTTTTAAGAAATTACAGGATTAAATAGTTTGAATAGCATTTTATAACCAAGCAATAACATTAATACAACTTCAAAATAACATTATTTTTTGGGTCTTCGTGGAAACATTAGAGAAATGTTCTTACAACCTAAAATCGATAGCTGGTTAACCACACATGGTGATCACTTAAGACTAGCAAAACCCCCCAAAAATGTATTTAAAACGTTTAGCAAACACATCTGCATTG
>JAZGTK010007496.1:0-13780 GCA_036877625.1 Ambastaia sidthimunki | reverse complement strand
CAGCGGGAGCCATCCCCCGAATACTAGAACTACACTTCCCATAAGCCCCGTACCTGGGCCGCGCCCCTCACAGGTGGCGGCCATTTCCCATTAAGAACTGCATGAATACCCGTTCCACTCACTCACTCATTGCGAAGTCTTGTTATTCCCTGGTGTTGACATTTCTGAGTGTTTTCCCTGTGGTTTTGGATTTTGTGTATTACCTTGGACTGTTTACCGTTTTGTGGATTTCTTGCTGCCTGCCTTTGTGACCCCGCTATCGTATTGGATTACTCTATTGTTTGCTGCCTGCCTCGACCCCTTGCCTGGACTGTGATTACTCTATTGTTTGCTGCCTGCCTCGACCCCTTTGCCTGGACTGTGATTACTCTTTTGGATGTTCCCCATATTTCCGTATGCTGTTGTTGACCCTTGCCTGTCTGATTACGCTAAGTCTAATAAAGAGCTGCAAATGGATCCTTTGTCTCCTGAATCCTTGTTACAGATCCTGAAGAGCAATGTGTCAAATTGTGCCTAAAACAGATATTTACAATGCTGTAGAAGTACTGATTACTGTTAGCTTTGTTAAGTAATATTAAAAAATGACCAATTGAAACCCAATTGTAAAGTTTCACCATCAACATGAACTAACAGCAAGCACAGATCTGTAATTACATAGTACCTTCAGTAGGTGTGCGTCCTGATTTCCATCTTGGCTTCTCTCTTCTCTGTTGTTCACTTCCATCATCTTCCTCTCTGTCTTCCTGTTCCATTGCATCATTTTTTTACTTCTTTGTAAATATGTGAACCAGGATGTGTAAGATCTGAAATCTGAGACAAATGTATAGCATAAAGGTGCAGCTTCAGTTGTTAAACAACAATATTTAGAAACAAACAAACAACATATCAGTATTTATATACAGGTTGTATGTAATATAATCCAATTATCAATAAATAAACAGCCTACAAACTCCATGGCACAGAGTTGTGTGAGGCTATCTCAACCCATTCATTCTAAAACTTAATGATTTTGGGCTTCACTTGATTGTCACTGACGTATATAAGCCTTTTCCTTCTAAAAAACACTTTTTTCTCACACTTATCATCTGTAAAAAAAGTTGATCTAGGAACTGGAGATGTACAAAGATGTCTCCTATAGCCAGTGTCTATCACCATACAAATATCCCCCAGTAAAACCTTCCACTCACCTTCAAAGACAACTAAGATATAGCACCTCCAAATGGGCCAAAATTGCAATCTTGAACTGTATTGTCATATATATTACATTTATGGGTTCATAACTCCATATTGTTGCAGTAAAAAGGTCTGTAAATTTAGTAACATGGCAGTACAACAAATAAGGCACAGAGTTAAATGTAAGGATACACATAAGGCGGGGGCATTGGGATATTAGAATGCTATTAAAGAAATATTAAAGTGAGGGGATATTAAATGGTCCATAACTTAAAAGTTGTAAAGTTTGCTTATGGAATAAGCCAAGAGAATTGGGTATAAGTCATAACTAGCATAATGAATGGTACACAGTGGGTTGTTGTGTCATTATATGTTGTATGGTATAAACAGCTATCAGTATCAGAGCCTTATTTGCCAAGTGTGTACACATGCACAAGGAATTTGTTGTGGTTTCAGGAGCTCAGCGTACTGACAGTATATAGATAAACACAGGAAATAGAAGAGATAATAAATAATAAGTAATAAACATAAGATGTGGAGAGTTGTTTAAAGATATAGATTGTAATATATAATCTATATTTTACAATTATAAATATGTATTTACTATGGTTCATTCTGGTTAAGTTTAGGATATTGCGTTATAAAATATTGCACTTTAAAACAGGTAGGCTGTGGTAAATGCGCAATGGCCATGTGAAGATGGCCTTGAACAATTTAAGGTGAAACTGTTCTGCCACAGTGATGTTAAGAAAGGTGAGAGGAGGGAGTGATGGGGTTCCTCATAAAGTCCATTGCATCAGTTTTGTATGTTTTCAGCTCAGGCTTGTTTAGACTGCACCAGATAGCCAGCAGAGCAACCTCTTTCTGGATGCAGATTTACCATCAGATGTGTGTCATCTCCAAACTTCAAGAGGGGTCTGAATGCAAATATATGCATTCAGTATATGACACGTTTACTGACTGAGTGATATAATAAAATATTTTGTGTGCCTTTATATTTTGACAGACTGTTTACTCTCATATCTCTCATATAAATATACAGAAGAAACACTGTCCCTATACAAGAGCGTGAATAAGAGAAAAGCGACACGGTCCCTAAATTTAGCGCAAATAGGAAGCTGTCAACGCAGAAGCTACCAATAAGAAGACCAATAAGAAGCTGGATTCAGTTCAGACCCTACAACTAGTAAATATGACTGATTTGGGCAACTATGTAGATTTTACTTAATCTATGTTATTTTAACATTGGCATGGATACAGTCATTAAACCAAACTTCTGTAGACTGTACTAAAGAACATTGAGTGGGATTCAATCAGTGCGCATGCGCAGTGTTTTGGCGTTTGAATTTTTTTAATCGTTTAAACAAGCAGAATCCTATGGAAACTGGTTCCGGCCATGGTTGGATAAAAATATTAAGTCACAAAGTCAAAAATAATAAGTTATTAAGTTAATAATGACAAACTTCCTCGTAATAATGACATAGTATCTCATAATAATGAGAATTTTTCTCATAAAAATAACTTAGTATCTCATAATAATGAGAAACTTTCTCGTAATAATGACTTAGTATTGTCAGGGAACAACACATGGATCCAATAGCAGGTGCGAAAAATAATAATTTATTAAAGAGAAACCAACAAGCAACAAACAAAAGTAAACAAATAGCTGGGTGGGATGGGTCTTTTAGTATGTTGGCTGCTCTGCTGAGGCAGCATGTGCTAAATAAGACCTCTAAAGAGGGTAGCGGGCAGCCGGTGATCTTCTGGGCTGTGTTGATGATTCTCTGAAGAGCTCTCCTGTCCGCTGCAGAACAGCTGGCATACAACACAGAGATGCAGTACGTCAGCACGCTCTCGATGGAGCAGTGATAGAAGGACACCAGCAGTCTCTCTTGCAGGTGGTTCTGCTTGAGAATTCTGAGGAAGTAGAGTCTCTGCTGTGCCTTCTTGACTGCTGCGGTGGTGTTGGTAGTCCAAGAGAGATCTGAAGAGATGTGTGCCCAGGTTTGGAGACTGCACTGCTCTCGCGGAAGTCTATGACGAGTTCTTTTGTTTTTGAGGAGTTCAGGATGAGGCTGTTCTCTGAACACCATGTTGACAGTCTTTGGACTTTATCCCTGTAGGCTGTCTCATCATCCCCTAAGATAAGTCTAACCACTGTTGTATTGTCCGCAAACTTAATGATGTTGTTAGTGGGGTGGGAGCACATTCGTGTGTGAAGAGGGTATAGAGAAGGGGGCTCAACACACAGCCCTGTGGGGCACCAGTGCTGAGTGTGAGGGTGAGGCAGTTTATGACAGTCTTTTTTGGCAGTGGTATGATTGTGGCAGACTTCAGGCAGGATGGGACGATGGAATTGGACAGAGACAGGTTGAAGATCTTTGTAAACACCCCAGACAGCTGGTCTGCACACTCCTTCAGCACCATTCCTGTCACACTATCGGGGCCGGCAGCTTTCCTTGGGTTTACTGCTCTGAGCACACGCCATCATCACGTTATGCACGTAAATGTACAAACCCCCTCCTTTGCCCTTACCGGAGTCTTTGTTTCTGTCCCAGCGGAATGCTGCGTGGCCCGCTAGCGCAATGACTATGTCTGGGATGAGTGGGTGAAGCCATGTTTCCGTTATAATTAGAATGCAACAGTTCTCTATGAATTTGTTCACGGAGATCTGTGGATTCAGTTCGTCTATTTTACTGATAATGGAATGGGCGTTGCTGAGAAAAATGCTGGGTAGCGGTGGTTTGTGTGGTCGTTTCCTTAGCCTAGCAAGTAGGCCGGACCGGCATCCGCGCTTTTGTTTCCTGTGTCTTCTCCGCCTCCGATGCCAGCCGGAGCCGACAACAATCCACGGAGAGCCCGGTGTCCTCGCTATCTCCTCCGGTATGTTATTTGAGTGCAACAATTCACTCAGAACAGCCTGATTAGAGTGTAGTCCTATGATCAGAAGATCTTGGCGGTTGTAAGTGGGGTTTGCCTGGCTGAACTTAACATTTGTAAACAAACACACAAACAATAACTAACAAAAAAAGCACCGAAAGGTAGTGCATGATGCCGCTGCGTCTGTGCACGCTGCCATCTCTTTCAAGTCTCTTTCAAGCCATCAAGTCATTACTACGAGAAAGTTTCTCATTATTATGAGATACTAAGTCATTACTACGAGAAAGTTTCTCATTACTACGAGATACTAAAAGTCATTCTTATGAGATACTAAAAGTCATTCTTATGAGATACTAAGTTATTTTTATGAGAAAGTTTCTCATTACTACGAGAAAGTTTCTCATTACTACGAGATACTAAAAATCATTATTACGAGAAGGTTTCTCATTGTTATGAGATAGTAACTCATAATGACTTAATATCTCATTATTATGACTTAAAAAATGTAATTTTTTTTTATCCAACCATGGCGGGAACCGGCTTCCATATGTAGCCCAAAGTACAGGGCAATGTTAATCTGGTCAGCCAAATTGACTACGCCACCTCACTTTCTCGGGCAAACGGGAACCCCAAAAATACAGGCAGTTCACTGAATGAACAGGAGGCCAGAATACAAAAGGTTGACACTTTATTGAAGTGGAACAGCCAAGATAGATTACTTATCCACCCACAGACTAAAATACAGATAAACAAAGACAAAAAAGAAATTGACCACATTAAATCATAAGTAATTTCACATCAAAATAGACACATAACAAAAATCACTATGGTACTCAGATCCAATCCAGATTGTATAATTACTTGGATATGACTGCAGGAAAGGAAAGTTTTAGTCATACACACTCCAAAAAAAAAAAAAAAAAAAGCATTAAACCAAGCCACTCATAACAACCACAAGTGAATCACAGCAACCCAATTCAAAAAGCAAAGGTCAAAAGGTCTTCCATAAAAAAATAAAAAGATCTACACGTTGAGTACCACAGAATCTCATAAATTTACACCAACCAACATAAAACAAAACGTATACACAAAAGAAAAGAAACTCAAACAAATAACAAAAACAGTTTCTCTAACAATGATGGGAAGGAAACGGGTTGCTTGAACCAAAGAAGAATGTCAAGCCTGTCAATTAAAAAGTTTAACATCTTTAGTTCATATAAAATCACCATATTCCACCAAGACAACAAAAACTCACATACCTCACGGCACTATGGTGTGCAGCATGATGTGGTTTGTTTTATTGATCATAGGGCACAAAAATTTTATAAGAGAGTAGAAATGAATTGAGACGTCATGCACAAGTGCCGTCTTCCACAGCTCAACAGGTAGTACACACTGAGTCGATCCTAAAATGACATATCCTAAATCTTTACTCACATTTTTCCTTTTAATTACAGCTCTTAACATTTAACTGTTCACTTACATTCGATTTTTAAAAGCAAGCACAGCATTACACCCACGTAGCTCATTCAAATCAACAGTTCTTGATGCCAGAATAATCCTAAAATAACACGGTATGAATTTAAACTTTTGTAACTCCAATCACTTAGAACTATAAATAAAATAATCGTTCACTCACACTAGCGTTCCGCAGTCAGCACAATATCGCGTTCTAACAGCTCTTCCAACGCGCCAGTGACAGAGACCAAGCCACACACCTTCATTAAGTGGCAAACGAGAACAAACACTGCTTTGCCGGACATCGCAATACTTTAAACGTCACGCCCGTATTACCTCACCTATCCGCTTAAAGCCACAGTAACATCATTCCGTTTACACATAAGAATCACTGATGGATGTCAGGGTTCAGCCCTGACACTGTTTGTTTTGTTGCTTGTCTTGTCACCACATGGCTTTGTTGTTGTTTGTCTCACATGTGCTTCTTTGGCTCCTCCTTGTTTCCTCCTTTCCTTACTGTCCTATTAGCCCTCATTGAGCCCTTGTTAGTTAATTGCCCTCACCTGTTCCTCGTGTGCTTTCCTCTATTTATAGTTCCTCTTGTTCTCTTGTTTTTGCTGGTTCGTTCTCATTTTCACCCTCACTGTTTCTGTGGATGTGGCTCAGTATGTCTTCCCTCTGTCAAGTCTTGTGTATTATGTTCTTGTCTTGCTCCTTTTTGGCTTTTGTCTCTTTATTTGTTTTGTTTTTGGATTATTGCCCTGCTTACTTTAAAGTAACTTGTGTTCTTGTGGAGCCTTGTCTTGTCTTGTGGTGTTAGTGTTCCTGCCCACTGGTTCCCCTTGTCTGGCACCTGGTCTGCTTCAGAGTCTGCGGTCTAACAAGTATCTGAGCTTAGCTTGCTTGGTCCTCACCATCTGCCTAGTTTTGCTTCTCTCTCTGCTGCTCCAGTATGCCTGTCTGAAACTGTTTCAGTGGTCTTCCCCAGGTTGTCTGTGTTCCTGCTGTTGTCACACCTGTGCACCTCACTACCCTCATGTATTTTTCTGTGTTGTCAATAAATCCTTGTTCACTCACTCTGCAATTGGGTCCTCCTTCCTGAAATCCCTGACAATGGAATGATTAACCATCACAGAAACTGACTTACAGCCTTAGCTGAACATAAACTGTAAATAACAAACACATTAAATCTTTCAAGATCTCACTTGATATCTTTCATCATGAAATCAAAACAGACACTTTTTTTTTTTAGGAATATTCCTGTGTCAATTAAGGTGCCCTTGTAATCTTTAATCAAAAACATTGTTCTTCAAATAACATCACTGTGTCTGCGTGAGGGCGGACTGTATTGACTGTCTCTTCTATTTTTAAGTACCTAGTATGCAGACCCGGTTCCAGAACCAAATCACAGAGGGAGCTTCTGAAAATGGTAATACTAGTTCTCACTAACATGGATCGTGGACTTAATTAAAAAATACAGTTTTATGGCATTAAGGTACACATACAGACAACATACTAAATGTGTGTATTATCTTAACATATTTTAATATTAATTATTAATTTTAATATCTATCTTAAAAATACACCCTAAAATATGGTAATATTTTAAAAAAAGGTAATATTAATAATAATTACATTCTAAGTGCTCCACAAACTTAAAATATAGGCTTCAATTATTTCACACGTATTTTGTGAGACTATAGGTGGGTGGACCTATAAGTGGCCTTTAGTAGGATCCAGTGGCATGCTTCAACTTATGAAAATTTTGTACAATTTAAAGTTAAATGGATCAATCTGGTTAAAAGTTACTAGCTCTATGAAGGATTTGTGTAAACAACCCTGTGCTTGATTTTTTTTCTTTTGTTTGATTCATACTGACAGCAGAGACAGAAATAGAAATATTAGGCTGTCGTCATTTTAAAACCTAATGCATGTTTCCAAACGCTATTAACAAAGATGATATTCAAGGATTCAAAGTGTTTATTGTCATATGCACAGTGAGGAAACCAATTTTCCTTGTGCAATGAAAATCTTACTTTGCTGTTCACACTGAAGGCCACATACATACAACAAACAAGTAACAGTAAAGTAATAAGTATATCAGTGACTAACATGATATTTACATGAGTAATCTTAAGTGTCTAAGTGTTTAAAGTGTAAAGTGTGTGCAATGTATAATAAACTTTAGACTATGAACATATGTATATATTAACAACACAATTGTAATGGGACGCCCCGTTCAGCCACGGCAGCAGAGGGAGCCCTCCCCAGAGTACTGATCATTAGACTCCCTCTGCTTCCTCTTCCTGTTTCCTGTGTGTCAGTTCCTGTTTGGAACTATTTAAGCCATGTGCTACCAGACTTTCATTGCGAAGTATTGCCAGCCTTTAGTCTGCATACCAAGCGTTTACCATTGTCTGCCTTATTGTTACGATCTTGTCTGTTTCACGGTTCTTGGATTATCCCTTGGACTGTTTGACTGGTTTGTTGATTGCTGTTTGTGTTTGACCCTGCCTGCTACTTGTTTGCTGATTGTTTTCTGCCTGCCCTGACCATTGCCTGTCTATTGTTTATGATTGTTTGCTGCTAGCCCTGACCATTGCCTGTCTAAGGCTTATGATTGTTTGCTGCCTGTCTTGACCATTGCCTGTATCGCAACATTGTCTTTTAATAAACTCTGCAAATGGATTCTTCCAGCGCTTCTGCCTCGGATCCCTTACAGAATACTTCGCCTAACCCAAATCCAGCGAAGGGTGATTTGCTGAAAGCCATGTGCTCCAACCAGGGGGAGCTAATCAAGCAATACCAGACACAAATCACCACGCTGCAGACTGCTGTCGAAAACCTCACACAGATCGTTCGCTCTTAATCTGCACCCGCATCTTCGAAGGTAAGAATTGCTCTGCCTGAAAAGTTTGACGGTACTGCAGATAGAGTTAAAGGGTTTATTCGTCAAGTGGAAATTTATTTCAAGAATGATGAAGCAATGTTCTGCTCTGACGAAAAGTGTATGTTTCTAATGTCGCTATTGTGTGGAAAAGCTAGTGAGTGCGCGGCAGCTGTGTGGGACTCTGATTACAGATTCCGATCAGGTTTCCAGTACTTTGTGAAGCAAGTCCGGGAAGTGTTCGAATATCCTGCAGGGGGCAAGGACATTTCAACACATCTGCTTCAACTCACACAAGGTAAAAAGCCAGTTCAAAGCTGATCACGCCATTACATTCCGCATACTAGCTGCTTAAAGCGATTGGAACGACACCGCTTTTTGTGCTGTTTTCCGCAAGAGCCTCTCTGTTGATCTGCAAGCAGAACTAGCGTGTAAAGGGGAATCTTTAAGTCTTAACGAACTCATCACCATGGCGGTACACATTGATAACTTACTGAGAATTGCTCCTAAACGCAGTTTGGTTTCCCAAGTTACCTTGCCCAGCCATGTTCATGAACCTGAACCTATGCAGATTGGTTTAACGAAACTCACTGAAACAGAGAGGACTCGTCACAGGCAACAGAACCTATGTTTTTACTGTGGTGAACCAGGTCATCACAGTATGTCATGTCCATGCAAGATCAGGAATCCAGACAATACCACTTCACGGGTGAGTGAGAAAGCTTTGTCTTGTAAATCTCCTGCATTACAGTTACCAGTGCAAACCTCTATAGTCACATCTCAGTTTGAATCTATAGCACTCGTTGACTCAGGAGCAGCCCTGAACCTCACCAGCCAAGACCTTATTGATAAATATCACATCCCCACTATACCGTGTATTCCTGTTATCAAGGTCAGTGTAGTCAATGACTCACCCATAGGCACTGCAGGCTTCTAAGTACCCCCTGATCTTAGGCTATCCCTGGTTAATGCAGCACAACCCCACAATTTTTTCGGCAGCAACATGAACTCTTATCATGGTCTGAATTCTGTTTTAATAACTGTTTGGATTCTGTACCTTCCAAGCCTTGTTTTCTCACCAGTTGCGAGAATCCAGGACCAATATTGGAGACCCAGATACCATCCTGCTACTCTGCTTACCACAAGGTCTTCAGTAAATCCAAGGTAACTAAGCTACCACCTCACCGGCCCTGGGACTGCGCCATGGAGTTACTGCTCAACGGCATGCCACCCAGAAGCAAGGTTTACCTGTTGTCACGCATCGAAACCCAGGCTATGGAGAATTATATTGAGAAGGCGCTTAGTTATGGCTTCATCTGCCCTTTCACCTCTCCGGCAGCAGCAGGCTTCTTTTTCGTGGAAAAGAAGGAAAGAGGACTCAGACCATGCATTGATTATTAAGGTTTGAATAATCTTCAGGTAAAACAATCCAAGATCAAGGAGACAGGAAGGAAGCAGATGCTCCAAACTCATTCCTAGTACCTTTACATATTCCAATATTTATTTAATTCCTAACCATTGACTTTTACCTTATACATGTTTTGTCCAGGCAAAGCAAGCAAAGACGCCAGACCCCTTATATCTGATTCTGATCATCACAGTTCAGATGATGACACAGAGAGCCCACCATGTCCCGATCACCACTCTAGTTCTGAAGATGCCACAATTATATGGAGTGCCTGTCATTCTGACATTGTAAGTCAAATTTTCTTGGCTGTTGGATTAACCCTGAATGGATGAATTCATGCTGTCACTTTGTGGTACAGGCTAGCATTAGAGAACATAGTATGTTCCACATTAGACATGATTGCCCTGTACTTAGGCAACTTAAGTACTGTTATCCCTAAAATACTTGCCAACTTTTACATTTGTCCTTCCCATTCCACAGTTAAAATTAAACAAAATTGTTGATTTTCTTGTATTTTCTAGAATTCCTGGAAATAATTAATGAAGGAGTGTGTGCAGTGAGTCCGGGCATTGATCCTGCCTTCATCCTGTGGAACCCCTTCCTCCACAATGTCATCTTTTGTCAGTGAAATTGAGATGATGTTACAAATAAGGGATAAATGTATCTTTATTATATCTTTATTATATCAGTGCAGCACCCGGGAAGCAATCGGGGGTTAGGTGCCTTGTTCAAGGGCACGTCAGTTGCTACCAGCCAGCTCTGAAATCGAACCAGCAACCTACTGATTACAAGCCCAACTCACTAACCAGTAGGCCACAACTGCCCCAAATGCAAATCCTAAATCCTTTCACAAATCCTAACAGGGATTAGGATCCCCACTAAGAGGGAAATCTGGGAAAGATTTCATCACATTTTGTATTTTTATCCATCTGTGGCATTGACACTATCTGTGATCGATTAACTAGTGCATAATCAACACTTCAGTGTCCTCTATGAATGAGTTTGTTGTGACGCACATGGAACATTAGCTGCTTGTAACGGTGTATTCTGTTTCTGAACTTGGGTGGAGTTGTCTGCAATATTTCTACTATTACACAATGCTGAGCGATGTTGTTTTGACGTGCTGCTCCCTCATAAAACTGCAATATGTTTAAAGTGGAGGAACAGCAGCAAAAGTGTATGTTTAAAGTGGAGGAACAGCAGCAAAAGTGTATGTTTAATAAAATTGAAGGACAAGATGGAGCTCTTTGAAAAACCCAAAAAAGATGAAGTGCTTTGACAAACAGTACCAGCTTGCTACATGCTGAGGAGAAGGTAAAGAGGGTTTGGGTTGGTTGGATTTGTGAAATCAATATAAATGTTTAATTAATCAAAGTATAGTGTCAGATCACACATTATTTGTTGTCATACATAGTAAGCAACTTTTTTGGAGAGTAATGACTGCCTTTTCTACAGGCTTTCACTGCAAGCATATTTCAGATATGTGGGAAGCACTGAAAAACATATAAATGTATAACCGTTCAGTAATTGCATTATTTTCAAGTGAAGAGTACTAAATTAACTAAATTAAAACATTTATGTAAAATTGAAACAGTTTTTATTTACACAAATGTAAAATGCAGGCCCACAGTGTGAATTGTGTGTCAAGCAGGGATTTTATTTCTTGGGCGTTGTCCATAAAGGTTGATATTTTGCTGTGCTCTTTACACTGTGACTAAGCTGTTACACAACATTTCCTGCTGTCATTGGTATGTTTTCACAGTGCTTCCCACAGAACGCCACTGTGGATATGATTAGTGGTGCTATTAATCATTCTTACTGATTACTGTTGAGTTTTATTTGCTCATAGTTATTCCTGTATACTTTTACATGTTTTTTCAAGTCTCGCCATTAAATTTTTTGTTATTCTGGAAATTCTTTTCCATGAACCATGATGCAGACATGCAGATGCATTTTTATTTTTATGTATTTGGTACAGGCTTTTATTAAAAGTAACTTACAGTGTGTTCAAGGGTATCGGCATGTATTTTGGAATTTTGTGCTACTAACGCAATGCTCTACCTGTGAGCTACAGACGCAGAAAGGTTCAACAATCACAGTTTTTTTTTCTTGGTTTGTCATGATCATAGGTGTATTCCCCTTTTTGCCGTTTTTGAATTTGTTGAAAAACTCCAATTTTTTTTAGAGTGACTGGTTGTAGCTTCCGTAGGTTTCATGTGTACTATGGCAGAGGCTTCACTAAAAGCTAGGGAGTTGCACAATTTAGCAGAGAACAATCGTTTTTTTGCACAATGACCGAATACCAAATCTTCATTTTTGTCATTAACACAGCAGAAAATATGACAGAAGCTGCAGGATACTGAATGACTCATTATGGGTAAGCTTGCCAGTCTTGCAAATCTTCTTTCTCTGCTGTAAGGACTAAAAAAAACTTTTGCTAGCCAGTGTAAAAATGTAAATAAACAACTTTTGAAAGAAACTATAACAGTTTTTTAACAGCCAGAGCCCTGGAGCTTATTCTTTATATGTTCATCAGTCAGTTCGTCAGTCGGTCAGTCAGTTCGTCAGTCAGTTCGTCAGATTGTGTTAAATTGACACAATTCTGGAAAGAATAAAGCAATTCAAGGCCAAATTTCAAAAAGCGCTGTGAGCCTTAAGGCTGACAATGCTTTTGGGAAATGCTGCCCTTTACTGTTTTATTCTTCATACAGTAGAAGCTGTTGGTTGAAAATGCAAACCATACAATTTCATTTACTGCAGAGTCAAGACTTTCTCTGTGATTACAAAATAAACACAGTAATTTGAATAGAAGCCTACCATCCACTCAGAGCTATAAACAAACATTTTGAGGGGCAGTGGCCCAAGCCAAAGAAATGGGCACTAAGGGCTTGTGGGGGGTGCTTGTTAATTCAAATAATCCAGACGTTACAAATGCCTAAATAAATGAGAAGATAGCACACACTAATACATTTCAGATTTTATTATATATGTTTTGGTAGAACAATTACACATTGCTAAAAATAACAAACTATTTACTAAGACTATGTCAACTATGTACTACTACTTTACTACTAAACTATTTTACATTTTGAGATGTAAAGGTTTTTTGATGTTTTACAGCAAAACCTTTCTATTTCATACCACATTGAGTTCTATTTGAGTTCACGATGGTGCCACCGTGTTCGGACGCCGTCCTAGACGCTCCGCTCAGACTGTGTTTTTATTTATTTATTTACTTACAACTACTCTCACCTTTCACACACATTACTTCTGCATTGATAACATATTGCAGCAGAACACTTTTAAACATCGGAAACCACCCTACTCACCTATTTATCAACGTTTTACTCACTGATCCAACATGGCCACCTGAGATTCTTCGCTCGGCAGGTCAGAACAATGGCCGTGAGGAAGCTCCTCCAAGGCGACAGCATAAGAAACACTGGGGTAAATGCGCTGGGGTTCGCAACAGACTGTAAGGACCACCCATCGGCCCAACGACGGAATCCAATGGCGTGGGTGAAGGTATCTCACGTATTCGGTCTTTATTTAGCACTTTGATAAAGTTTGACTTAATTCATTACAATTTGGTTTAATTGACTCTGTCGTTAATTCTAATCTGACAATTTATATTTGAACTTTAGGTAAGTTGTTTTAAAGCATCTGTTAATCATAATTTAGAGCTTGATTATTTAGAAGTTCTCATACTTTTAGTTATTCTCTAGTTATTCAGAGTCTCGCGCTTTTACCTATATACGCGGATCTCACGGACACAAAACCATCAGTCTGATCTTAGTCAGAGGTTGCCGGGTAAACTAATATTATTAAAAACTGGCCGCCCCATGCTTGACAGAAACCAGGGGATCTCGGCTGATGTGCTCCCTGCTCCATTCAAACTACAAGTCCCCAGTATGATCTTATCCTGACACAGAATTTGCGGTAACAGTCGGACTCCTTCTAATCTACTAGAAATA
>JAZGTK010007495.1:0-19315 GCA_036877625.1 Ambastaia sidthimunki | reverse complement strand
TGAGTGTTTTAAGAGTGTGTGTTGTAATATTTTTAAGGCACTTATTCTAGCTAAGATTATCTCTGTTGTAACACTTACATGACGATTTAATTGTTACTATGACAGAAGGTTGTTTTCTCTGCTGTGGTCATTTGTTGCTGTTCATTTCTCGTCAGATTCATCTCTGACTCTTTTGTTAGTAAGTCTGTCATTATAAGAAAACAGGAAGCTTGTGGCCACTTTTGTGCTTGGACTCATGGAAGGTCATCAAAACATTTCTTTGAGCGTTTAATGAGGGATTTGTGGCTACAGAACGTCTCTAAAAACAGCAACTAAAAAAATTGGGAGTGGAGGATGAGCGTTCTCTAATCAAATAAGAGCCAGTTTCAGAAGTCTAAACTTTAGTTAATATTGGGGTTAATAGCATTTTAAATGGGTAACTGTTTCGATGATGTCATGGAACGTTGAGGTCATCCTGTGGTTGTCATGGCATCACTTTAGGAATGTAAATTTGGGGTATCAAGTCGAGCCTTCAATCAGTATCTTGTAAGTCAATAAACCTTCTTCTTCAAAAGAGTCTTTTTATTTCTTTGTTCATGTGTCCCGTTAAATCTGGTCTTCAGAACTGTCAGAAAACCTCACTCTGATTAGAAGATGCATCACTTTCTGACTACACTCACCACAGTCCAGAGGTTAAGCCTGTAAACTCTTGTTTTAAACCACAGACCAAATCTGAGCTCACACCTGTGAAGGGCTTGAAATGTTTCAGGAGATCTAAATGAAAGAACAAACCGGTTCAGTTTTATTCAAAGAATCTGTTTTCATGGACCTGTGCAATCCTTTGATCACATCTTCTATAAGAAAATGTTGCAGATACTTTTTGGATTGCTCTCTTTTGTATCTCGTTGCAGTCCAGGAGAAACATCTAAGGATTTAAGGAGATCTTATTTGTGTTTTGGCTCTTATAAAAGACAGTTGTGCCATCATTTCATCAATATAAGGCCTCACAAATGTGTAAGATATGCTGCTCAAAGTTCTCCTTTTACAGCCATGACTTATTTTTCCACCTTCCACCTTATTTTTCCATTTTTCTCACTACCTCAGCAGTGTAAAGGAAGCAAAACAGCTATCCTCTTTTTGGACTATTTTCTCAGGATTTGGGAATTATATCTTGAATCACTCTCTACCTCATTCACATCAGCTGGCTCAACAAACATTCGCTTATAATTTGTCTCACAGTTTAGCTCGTGGAAGCTCCAGTTTTCAGGTATCTCCTCTGAAATGTTCGTGTTCAAACTCCTCGCGTCTTGGGTCGGTTTATAGCACGTCTGCATGTGTCTGCAGGGCTGTATTCACTTAGGATCATGTGCAAGCGTTTAACTGAAGACTTATGTGCTCACCGCTGCACCCTGTCCTTCTTTTTAACACAACTGGAGCGGTTGAAGGTGCCTCGTGGGAGACATTAGTCAGTGAAAAAGCAAATACTCCATTTTGAATCCATGTTTTCAATTGGCAGGCACATGGTTTGAATTAGGGTCATGCTTACTGAGGTGGGTGAGTGGGAGGGTTACCCTCAGGACAGAGGTGAGTGAGGGCTTCCCATACGCTCACAGAGAAACACACACGCATTTATACTGCAGGAATTAGTCTTGTTTTCATTGTCTAGGCGCATTTGAATTGAACAAGATATGATTAGATAAGTAAAAATATTGTGTTTATATTGATTACAGTTGTAAAACATAGTGTGCAAAAATCTATGTGAAAAAGTTGTATTAAGGGTCCCAAAAGGGTCCAAAAGTCTGAGACCACTAGTGAAGGTTCTGTGTTATTCTAAAAACAATCTCGTTAAAAAATGAAATTGTAGAATTATCTTAAGTTTCAGAATCTCTCAGTATTTGGTGTGTGAGTAACACAATTATTCTTATTTTTGTCATTTTCTGTTGGGTTGTATCTCAGCTTCTCAGCTTTCCAATTGCCGTGCCCCTCATTAAACCACAGTTTTTAATTTAAAAACATGTTCGCTTAAATTATATAAAATAAGAATATTTTTCATTTTTTATTCTTTTTGGCTAAATCTAAATTCAGTTTTCAACACTATTTGAGGAATTAGATTTTTTTACTTACCCTTGAACAAAGGTAAGTGTGTTTTTGTAAGTGTTTTCAGGTTCTGAAAATGAGCATAAGGGGAAGTCTGGAATTCTTGGATTACATCATCCTGTATGATGTCATCATTACTGGGTGACTTTGGCACTTGTTACTAACGGGTGAAGTCAGGCGGAATTTTGCTCTCGCTCCCCAGCACGAATCATTTATTATGGACCTCGGGTCACTGTATCCTTACAGACAACTGTTACCCCCCAATCCTGTCTCTCTTGATCGTCTCCTCGAGGGGACGGTCGAGAGAGGGTGACGTCTTCGTCCCAAAAAACTGAAAAAAATGGAATGGAGGGCTGTTTTGTTTTTCTCGTGGGGAACATCATAATGATTTGATTTACTGGTCATTTGATCAACCGCATGCTCTCCACTCCCAAACACACATGCGTGCGCAAAAACATCCACCCCGACGGTGGCAGAGATGCTGTGGGCTGCTGGACATCTCTGGGCTGCAATCACATTTATTCTCATTAGATTCTGATGGTCGTAGCTGGAGGCACGAGCCAGAGTCGTAAAACCTCGCAACCTCACTACCTCTCTCGCCATTACCTCATTCACATCACATCACAGCCCGTCAGCTCTTCTCCACGCAGTCGCTGGCCGCACCATCTTGCGTTTTTAATGCTTAATTTTTTGCTGGTCAGACTAACCGGCTACTTGTCAAATTAATTTGGTGAATAGAAAGAAAATGACCCGTCCTCAACCTTGTTAGCAGGTTTGAGGTTGGTGAGTAATTTGCATATGTATTTGAGGATGACATGCAAGTTTCCTCTATATCAGAAAACTGACAAATGATATCTTCAGTATTTCACTTTCTTTTTTTGTTTCTCAGATTTATCTTAAGTAAAAAAGACAAAGACTTAAAGCGAAGGAGACACGTCTACAACTTTAAAAGAGTTTAAAAAGAGATCTCAGCTGTGTCTCAGACAGCACTCAGATTAGCCACCGTACCAAAGGTTAAACAAAAGTCAGATTTCTCATCATTTTTCTCATCAGATTCTTCAAATACCACATTTTAAGTTACTCACTTTAAGCGATTAGCTTTACGTTCTTAATGTGCTAAACTTGTCTCGTTTATTTCAGATAATTATATGAGAAACATCTGAGACAAAGTTGATACCTAAATGAGACATTACAACATTACTAACCCAAGCAACACACACCTCCTGTATTTGTACAACCTTTGCATTACTAGACATCACAGACTTCTAACTACTATTTCTGATAGGTAATGACTGGTTAATGGTAGTTAACTGTGTACAGACGTCCCTCAGGCCAGCCGAAATGCACGTCCTGTCCCCTCCACTTGTCAGTTACAGTAAATATTTTGTCAGGACGGTTTTTACAGATTGCTGTTTGTTTTACAGTGATGGCAGAGGTCAGTAAAGATGAGCTTCTCAAGATGAAGTAGCTTGTCCCTCTGAGACGCGAGTTCTTTTTGAGGCCCTGTGATAGATAGGTGGAGGGATCCGATCAGGCCTGTGTTAGTAAAACAGCTTCTTAGCTTCCATTGCGGTGGGTGACACTCTGCGGTGGGTGACACGACTCTGTGTGGTGAACTGTGAGTTGGGGAACCAAAAATTGTTCTAATGTGGTATTGCTGCATAGAACCCTTTTTGAAGCCTGGTGTAGGGTTCCTAAAAGTAGGTAACAAGCATTGGCGGTAGTGAAAAACAGCAGCAAACACTTAGTCTGAATGGCATAAATCAAGCAAAGCCTTAAATGTAATACATTTTAAAATGTTTTTTTTCTTCAGCACTGGTTTTGCTTGTGAATTTGATTTATTGACAGATTATCTTTCTTTGTGCCTTGCCCTCGCGTCTCGTCCACACACACACACACACACACACACACATACACACACACACACATGAAGTTTCTCATACACACAAAAACCTCGGTGGAAGCCAAACACAAGAGCATTGAGATGGTTTCTGGACTCAAGCCACATACAGTGATGTCACTGTGCTTATTCTGAGTCTTTTGCTGTAATGTATGCTGACTTAAGCAGTCGAGAATACACACACACACACACATTACTTAGAAGGTAATATATTTAAAACAGTGTTTAAGTATGTTGCTTTTTGTATAGGGGAGGTATGTAGCATTAACTATATATGTTCTGTATCATATGTAACTATCACAATTACATACAGTTAAGTGGATGTAAAGTCTGCTGGAGACTTTTGTGAAAGTTAATTGAAGGTTCTGAGTATTTTTAGTTTTCTCTGTCTTTAGCATTTTACAGCTGGTTTTATTTGTGCAGATTTTTTTAGCTGAAAGTTGTATTCAAAGCAGTTAAGGGCTGTTATTTGAAATCTGAAAACTGTCCTTTGTTGAATACAAAAGCAGTTTCTTAAAGCAGATTTACTGGGCTGCTGTTTTCTGTACAATGAAAGTAAACCACAGCTGTCAAGCAAGATTTAAGGTAAGAATTTCAGCAAACAACTTCTTATACAAATAACAACTCATACAAAGTTACTGCATGGTTACAGAAAATAGTGTGTGAATTATTTGACTGTTTTCATAATGACTTGTGTGTTTATTTTGAAGTTTTTTCTTTTGTGTTTTACAACTGAAAGAAAGTTGTATCGATTTGAAATGATGAGGGTGAGTGAATGATGAATTTTGAACCTTTAATGCTTTAGATTAATCCAAATGTTTAAAAAGCATAAATGGTTAAAAGTTTTAAGCCAGACATTCACATGTTGATTAAATAAGAAAATTATTTCCTGGAAGGTGTTTCTTTACTTGGATAAATATATTTTTTCCATTGGATAAATAATTTGAGGAAACAGCATCTTATAATGTGAATTCATAATTTTATTACTGCACGCAATTTTTAAAAACACCAAGAGCTTATATTCCTAATCACAGCTGGTGTTTCAGTTTAAAAAGTGCCTCTAAAATAACAGATTTCAAAATGTCTCTCATGTTACTTGTTTTCCCAGCAACATTTGAGAGTCTCTCGGATCTAAACACACTCTGAGTCCCCGCAACAATCCCTTTGGGAGCGAGACGCATTGTGTGTTTAGTCTAGTGTACAAAAAGGAGACAAAAAAAGATAAGAAAAACAAGCCAGCTACACACAAACAGTCACACACACTGACAACCACAAATAGAAACGGGTGGTCACAGAATTTGTGTGTTTTCATTTAACAAGCTGTTTGCAGTGTGTGGGGTGACGTGTGTTCAATACATCTGGCATTGTGTTCATAGGTGTGTAACGATGATGTCATCCTCCCACAGCCGGCACCACGGCTGTTATTTTAACAGTCTTCTGTGTTACTGTTTCTTAAGAAACTGCCCACAATCGTGACTTGTCATCTTACGTGAATGTTGGGCACAAATTACCAGATGTTTAAATTTTGCTTCTGTTGTTGACACTATCTGTGAGTGTAGACACACACAATATAGACACACAGCAATGTGTGTCCGTACGGTTGTACGGTTGTTGGTGTTATTATTAAAAATATTATTTTTAATTACATACTATGCATAATTATTAGGGTGGTTATGGTGGTTATAGCACCAAAAATGTAGGTTTCATCCTTGTATTACTTTGCATAAAATTGTCTGCTGAATGCATAAATGTATATTTTGTCTGTAAATACGTATCTAATTGTGTTAATGTATAATTTAACATTAAAATAACAATAAAAACGTGAACGTGGACACGGTGGTTATCAAAACACAAAACCAGTTTTACACCAGACACAATCATTGCTCTCATAATAGTGACTGTTTACACTGGAAACAAAAGTGTCAAATTCACATTTTGTGCTATTTTATGTATAAAATAAAATTAATGTTATTAAATGTTATTTTAATTAACTGTTATATATATATATAAGACCAGAATTGGTTCATATAGACTGGAGGTCCATCTTTTCTTGGTGAGATGGTGTTTGGCAGGGCTGGGCAGAGATTCCCTGTGTTACACTTTTTGTTTGCTATGGTTTGGCCACAGATGTGTCAGTTTCTCGTATGAATCATGATGATTTAGACGTGTCTTTTCAATCCCCCCGAGTGGCTCATTCAATGGATTAAGAGTGAGACATTGAGACAATCAGTTTTATCACAATAGAGCCCGTTTCAGGGATGACGTCATCGTCTTATAGCGGAGAAGAGAGACGAGAAGAGAGGAAAACACGAGCGTGTGTGAGGAGCAAAAAAAACTGCGTGCATAGGTGAGCGCTTGCAAAATCTTACCACAGTCGCTGTAGTTAATACATAAGGCTGCTTGCTAAGGTACGAATGATGTCTGTTGTGGATAATATTGGGGACTGTTGTGGGGAAATGTGCTGTTTTGTGTGTGCTGGGTGATCAGAGCTACCTGGTGCCTGGAAGATGATAAAATAAGTAAAATGTCTATAGACACACTGAAAGTGTTATGCCCACACTGAGCTGAGCTTCAGGTGAGTGACAGGTGATTTACTTCATTTAACAGATGATTAACTTTATTAATTAATTTGTTTCAGCAGAATTCTTCCTCCCCATTGTTTATATTCCAGGTTAACCCGGTTTTATCCTGAAGTAACTATAGCATTTTGATGAAAATATGGTTACTGGAAATGTGGACTCCTTGCAAAGAAGATTTTGTGTGTGTGTGAGTAACAGAAAGACAGAGTGAGAGTGAAAGTGTGACATCTACACAGCTCATCTTATTGTAACTTCCTGTATTCTCACTTAAATTTAGCCATAAAGTCATTACATCTTTATTTAACACGGGTCTGGAAACCATGTTGTCAGTAAAACACCTCTCGATGACATCACTCCACTCCTGTGAAGCTGAGGTGGGAACCTTCTTGTAGGACTAACGGGAAAGAATGTCTCAAGTGTTGGTCTGGAAATTCTTGGGATAGTTTTGCCGGCGCTACTTCACAAAGGGCCGGTGCCCAATCGGTCGCATTGTCCGTGATGACCTCAGCGCAATGATATTGAGAAAATAGTTTCATGTCATGTGGAAATGTGAAAGAGGAGCTTGTAAGGTGTGTGTGTGTGTGTGTGTGTGTGCGGAGATTAGTGGACGGTTAGTCACCAATTCCAGCCCCAGACATAACAGTAGCATAACTGAGTTGTTTCTTGTCTGCATATTTGAGTGATAAATTGTTTTGCTCTTGTTTCCATTAGATGCACCCGTGAATCAGAAAGGGCCAAAGACAGGAGGGCTGGAAATGTAAAGGAACCCAGACATCCAATATTCCAGATGGGGGACGGGTCCCGTTCCTCAGGCCACAGGGAAAGCTCTTAGTCAGGCTTGGAAAAGCAGGGGGACTCCCCACTCTTAAGAAACCACAATTCCATTATCCTCTGCAGAATCCTGCCAAGCACCAGGTCAGCGGAGGGTCCAGATGTGGCCCTTGTCTTCTTATCACACTCAGATGTGTTGAGTTATGTCTGGAGAGAGAGTTCATTCTTACTTTAGTGGTAAAGTTTACCAGAGATTAAATAGAATTTTTTAAATGTAATATTTGTAAAACCATATACATAAATACTTTTATAGCTCAATATGAGATGTTTTTATTTTGAATTGGCAGATGCTAATGTAGAGCTCATAGTTAAGGTTAGGGTACTTAACTAACTCATATCTGATTTGATAAATATTAGATTCTGGCCTATGACTTATTTCAGACTGTTTGTTCCACAAACATGAATGACAATATTGTGGCGTGTTGAGTAGAGTGGCGTGTTATTACTTTTTTGAGTTGACTTATGGTTTTTGCTTGGTAGACAATATAAAGCACAAAAAAATCACTTATATTGCAGGAGGGGATAGAGCCATATTTATGGACCAAAAATTCATCTTGGGTGGGTTTTTTTAACCTGGGCCAGTAAGCAAGCACATAATAATGTGCAAAAAAACCAACACTCAGACTACCTCTGCAACCACATAGCAACGTCCTGGCAACCGTCCAGTACACCCTGTCATCATGTTAGCTAGTTTTGCACGCATAAGCAGCTCATACATTTACTTTTAAACTACTGTTAAACATTTACAAAACTACTGTTGCATTATTGTGATGCTTAACAGGTCGCTAGTTACGTACATTCAAACAGAAATGAAATGTCATAATTTATATCAGAATGTATTAAGCATTGTAAAAGATTTGATAATGAACTTTTATGACTTATAAAAGGTTTTAAACCCAGATTTATCACGTCTTGTCTTTGAAAACTCAGTCAGCATTGTTTAATTATATTGCCATAATAAAATCAGTCTTTTTTTTTAGTACATACCTTTTTTATTCATACAAACTCATTGTTGCAATCTGACTAGAGTTTAAATTGCAGAAGACTGTTAACACACGTCTCAGAGTTGGGAAGAAAAGCAACAAACAACACTGAAATGATTTGTGTCGATATCTCACTTTAATGACAGCGTCGGTCTCTCTGCTCTCTAATTTTTCCCGTCGTGAAGTTTCCCTCTGTGTGTCCCGTGGGGCACATGAGTCTGTTTGCTGGCTCTCATAATTGCAGTGGTGAGAGAGAGAGAGAGAGAGAGAGAGAGAGCAGCAACAGTAGACAAGAGAGATGTAGAAAAACAGTAATTAGAGTTAGTCGTGGTGAAAGCCAGTGAAGAGTTCTTTATGTCATCTTAGGCAAACCTCTTTATATATGAGTGAAATATATAAAGACATACAGGCACGTATGTGGGCATGGGTTTAACGGACTTAAATGATGATAGAGAACTTTTAAAGAAAGAGGGACAGTTCACTCAAGAATATAAAAAACATGTGACTCTTTATTCTGCAGAACACAAGAGGAGAAATTTAAAAAAATTTTGCTCTTTCTTCTTTCAATGAAAGTGAATGGGGTCCGAGAACAGATAAAAGTTGAATGGGTTTGGAACAATGTGAAAGTGAGTAAACGATGACAGAATTTTACATTTTGGCTGAATAATCCTAGTAGTAAGTCATAGTAATGTTTTTAGTTTTGGTCATGATGTATCTACATTAGGTGGGGCCCCTAATGCAATGCCATACAGTTATGAGAAAAAGGGTGTAAAATGTTTGGAATGCTCTGAGTTTCTTCATACAAAAATCCACGTCATTCCAGGTTTGCCCACATTTCTCAGATGTAACTCAGTCTTGACATCATAATTCATATAGTTTTCCAGTAAATGCAAACAAAATGGTAACAAGTTTAAGTTTAAGTTGTAGGTTCAAACTGAATGAGCTTCTTAGACTCAGATTGTCCCTGTAATACATGTACTTTAAGTCACTTTGGATTAAAATGTCTGTTAAATTACTTCTGACCTGTTTCCTCTACTGTTTATATCTTTGTATATACTTTCTGTGTTTAAAATAAAAATGAGCACAAGCCTTACTGGAAAAGTGGTGTGATATTTTAGGAGTGGGCCTTATTAAAGGGTCAACCATGTGTTTCTGATTGGCTGAAATACCTCACAGATGATTGGTCTAAAATACTAGACATTCTTTGTCAAATTGTTCTGAAGATTTCCTGGCCACGCAGTGTAAAGTGGCCACAAACTGGAGGCTGCAGCGTTACGAGCGCATTAGCACACCCCCTCTCTGAGGGCCCCAATCAGCATTCCTTCCCAAAAACTCTCCGTTCTTCCTGCCCATACTTGGCCGAGATTGGAAGGGAATCCCTGGCGATGACTCATCGAGTTTCTCCGACCGTAGGGGGAGTTCACTGGATGGAACGAACATGACTCGCTCATCTGTGGATTAAAGGATGTGCTGAGCAAACTCATCAAAGGTTGAAGCATTTCTGTGTGTATTTTTAAACTGTGTTATTTTAGATGTTTGTTCTGGTGCTGCTGTTACCTTGTGGGCAGAATTGATCAAGATCTCCAATAGGAATAAACACTCAATCTTTATTATGTGTAATACTCAAAACAACAGCTGTACAGTAGATAATACTTCATCTAGTGAGGTGACCTCAGAACTGGGACACTGTGTTTTTGATAGTCATCTTTCGCGTTCACGCTTTATACCTACACAAACTATACATTATACAATACTCCATTTTATATAGGAATACATTTATAACATGAGGGAATTCACTGTTTATTGTACAAACTGCATTGTTTAATTCTTGATATGTAATATATATATATATATATTTAATATACCAATAAAACTATAGCTGTATAGTATATAATACTCTATATACTCTATAATAAAATTATAGCTGTAATGTTAACAGTACTGTAAGTTGGGGTTTAGCATAAGTAACTTCTCTCTCTTATCTCTGTCTTAGAAACATAGAGTCAAAGACAACAGAAGGTAAGAACAGTCCTGAAACCTTCATCACTAGATATATATTATTCTGCTCTTAGTCTTTCTTTCTCTCTCTCTCTCTCATTTTCCACACTTCACTTCTTCTTCTGTTAACCATAGTGGATTCAAACACAAACAAACAAGCAACGCTAACGATCGCAATCACCACTAATTTGGAGGCCCAGTTCTCCACCCCCTCGCTCTGCTCTGGACGCACTCCATCCCAGAAACCCTTGGGGCTCCAGATGGGTGTACTGACTGTCGTGAAGGGGAGAAAAGGACAGAAGGAGGTGGTTGATGTTTCTAGAGAGAGAGCAGCTCTCTCCCTCGCTCCCTCTGTCTTTATGATTTCTTTGAAGTGATTGTTCATCGTACATCTGCTCTTTTAAAAAGATTTCACAACAATGAAATCGTTGTAAATTAGAGATTCGGTTTAACATCAGATTCAGGACTGAATCAGAATTCAACCGCAAGCAGATTAAAAAAATGAGGACAGGAACTCAAACTGCTTATCTGGATCTCTGTGTTATTATCACGACAATCTGAAGCGCAGAACGTGACCTCAGACCAGCCAAAAACGTAAACAGAGGACAAGGGAGGGCAGCGGAGGGTGGGGCACAAGTTGTCGTAATTGGTGTAAGTTGGGGGGGTTAAAGCCACGCCGCTGGGTTTCGAAAGAGTGTGCGAACGAAGCCCTGTCATTTAGCAGACGCCCGTTGGGCTGGCCTGTGTGAACGCAACTCACAACTGTTCTCTAATTAACTCCTGCTCAGAGAGAGAGAGAGAGAGAGAGAGAGAGAGAGAGAGAGAGAGAGTGCTCTGCCAAAGCTGACTAAATGTAAGAGAGAAAAACATTCAGTTTGGCTGCAGCCGGTTTGATTCAGCAAAGTTCACGCTGCATGTCAATGCGCATGTCGTCAGGCTCCAAGTGTTTTTTTAATGGTTCCCAATTTTAAATCTTATACAGATTCATTTCTAAATAAGCCCAGTTTTAACTGTATGGTAGATTAACAAAGATCACTGTTTTTTATGGAACTTTAGGCCCCCGAGAGCTCAAGTCTTGTTTATTGTGGATCTTGAGTCTTGAGTGTGTAAAATATTACAATGTGCAAATCTAAAGACTGCTTGTCCAGTGATATAAGACTATAAATAACAGCCAAACGAAACTTTTTTGTCACAAACGTGTGATAGAAAAACAAGCTTGGTTGTTGCAGTGTGTGAGAAACTTAATAACAGTTAACATGTTACATATGTAAATAATGTTATGTAATTTTTTTATATTTATAATTTATTTTATTTATTTTTTTTGAGGGAAGAATCGAATTTGCTCATATAAACATTTAAGATTGGCTGCCAGTTGCTGAGGTGGTAAAGTAAAAAAATTTACAGTTTAGTTGAAGTTTAGTCTTTTTTATAATGTGCAGTTTAATCACATGTTGCATGTTACATTTTTAATTTATTTTTGTAAATTATTTCATTATACAATTTTATTATGTTTGTTTTTATGTATTTAATCATTTTATGTACATAACAATGTTTTTAAGACATCTGAGGCCTTCTTGTGGGCCTCATCCCCTCAGCTTGAGAGCTGCTAGCATAAGGCAACTGGTTTATACGAGTCGGAGGCGAGAGGCCCACGCTAACCGAGAGCCAGAGATTAGCTGAATCATATCGAGCGGGTTTATTCGCACCCCTCTGGGATCTGGTAGGAATCAGTTTAAGTCTTTCCTTTCACTCATGAAGGCTCTTCAGAGTGAGGCCATGCCTGCTGGGCTCTTCAGCATCTCCTCTGACCCGAGCTGGACTGGAGATCAAGCCGGCCGGTGTCAGGCATTCGCTGAATGTACACGATATGCGTTAACTACATCAATGGGACTGAAAGCTGTTGAAGTTGAGCTCTGTTCAGCAGACAAATGAATCAATCCAGTGTGTCTGACAGACACGGGCCTCCTCTAAGCGCTATTGTGGGACTAAGTGACAAGAAAATGCTTTGTGTTTGATTGACACAAGGTTTGCTGGCCTCACGGTGAATGGAGAGGTCAAAGGTCAAACTCGGGCCTCCATCTATAGCCACTTGCAAACGAGACGAGCTCTGTCGGGGGACACTATCACCAAGTTTTTAGCATAGCGAAGAATGGCTAGCTTTGTCCTGTCGTGGAGAGAGAGAGAGAGAGAGAGAGAGAGAGAGAGAGAGAGAGAGAGAGAACATGCTGCATTTTTGAGGCCCTAAGTAGTTCAGTCCACTAGCACTTTCTCAGCCATGCTCATGTTTTGATCTGCTCTTATCTTATCACTGCCTGTTAACAAGAACAAACATTTTCATCTAGGCATGCTGTAGTGTTGTGATGGTACAGCCCCTCTGTTTAAAAACATTGATAGTTTATAGTATTACCCCATTTGCTGCTGTGTGTGGCATGTGGGTCAGTTTTTCCCTAAGCAAACATTGTAATCATTTATATTTCTGTCTATTGCTAACATAACAGGCTTCAGTAGATATAACACAAGAGTCATTTAGACTTTGAGACAGATATCATCTGGAAAAGATCTGTTTATGGGTGAGCAAATATTATTATTATTATTATTAATAAAGACATTTTATTTTGTGTTTAACTAATAAGCAAGATGAGTAGGAGAGGAATGTTATAGAAAAAATGCAAAATTTTAAAATCTTTTATTATTTTTCCACAAATGTCTGATGTTGGAATTTCCAGCTCCAGCCCAAAGCATTCCAGCAAACTCTTCTCCAGAACTCTTCAAAGCTTTGACCATATTTGTGGTCAGTCATTTTTACCTTAAAGAGTTTGAGCGCCACATATTAATGATAAATGCTTGAGTTTACTAGCTGCATGTGTTGCTAAACTTCAAAGTTCTCCTCCTCTCTGCTTTCTCCTCCCCTTGACTTCTTCCTCTCTCTCTCATTCAGGAATTCTGTGTAATTAGCTTGCCGTTAATGGTCCGTGCGATTAGAGCCTTTTAGATAGTGAGGTTTTACACATTGGCCCAGTCTAATGACTAACTGGCCTGTGGAGCTGCTCATTCGAACCATGTGCAGAAGAGAAGATGTGGTGAGAGAGAGAGAGAGAGAGAGAGAGAGAGGGAGAGAGAGAGAGCTTTTTTATATTAATGTATTAATTTTGCACATTTTTATAAACTCCCAGCATCATATTTTTGCAATGGCTGTTTGGTAAACAAGTGAAGACAATAACATTGTGAAATGTTACAAATTTCACAATAATATCAGTATATGAATGCACGCAAATGATGTACATGTATGTAACACACAAAATATTCCAGTATAAGCCCATGCAATATGCACATCACAATAGACTTTTTTCACAACAGACAGAATTGCTTTGGTTTACATTAATACAGTCAACAGATTTTGATGGGTTGTTGTGAGTCAGGGTGACAGATGCTGTAGAATCAGGAGTCCTGGCAGCGATACATCTTCCTTTCTTCCGCTCACTGTATCTCACTCTCCCTTTATTCGCTTTCCCCTGTCAGTTCAGAACCTCACGCTCCCCTGCCCGGCCCAATCTGGAGAGAGTTAGTGCCATCCCAGTGGACTGGGTCAAGCAGCCCTTCTGTGCTGATCTGAGATCAACTCTGCTTATCCAAATCCTCACCTTACACACTTGAAGAGAGAGAGCAGAAGACTGATTACAGAACAGTTTTAAGCCAACCCTCAGTCATTGGCCACAGTGTCTTGGTGTCACACTGTGGAGAACAGATAAGAGACTAGAATTAACTGCTTTATGTTGATACCGGGGTGTTGTGTTTTATTTGGTCATTTAAAGGGACAGTGCACCCGTTTTTAATCAAGCAAAGTGTTATTCTTTCCTTACCTGTGTGTTGTTCCACATGCTTATGACTTTCTTCTGTGGTAGACAGAGGATTATTTTTTTGTTATTAAGCTTTTTAGGCTTTTTTTAAGTACTTTCAACACAATGTGCTTCACAATGTCATAGAAGAACCATTTTTGGCTGCATGGTTCCAAATAGTGCAAATAGTTCTTCAGTTGTATCGTTGTGAAGAACCTTTTAAGGACCTTTATGAGTGTATGATGAAAGGATTAATGGGTCTAGTTCATATAGACTTCATATAACACTAATATAATATGATACAGTTCCTCAGAAGCCATAAAAAACAAACAAAAAAACACTAAATCATAGTTCTAAAAATTCTAACTGTATTTCTAATTTTGTGGTCTGACAATGACATCAGATGCAGTAATGACATCAGATAATCGTCTTTATTATGATAAGAAATTACATTAAAATGTATTGATGTTGCATTTTTCATACATTGTTAGTTTAATCTAAAGAATCTGTATGAATTTGTATCTCCATGTTCACTTTAGGTTTTTATCCTGTGTGTGTGTGTTATCTGTTTGTACAAAACTGAGGAAATGGTTAGCACCACCCTTCCCAGTGTCTTGCTGTGTGTGTGTTGTTGATTCTTGGTCCGTATGGCAGAAGAGTGGCACTGAGAAATGTAATTAAAGTAACCCACCCCCTCTCCATCACTATCTCTCCATCTATTTGTCATCTCTCTCTCTCTCTCCATCAGTTCTCCATCTCTTTAGCTCAGTGTCTGCTCACTTTTGTCTTATTCTGTCTCTGTCTTTTCCAGCATGTGTCTCATTACCTTATCAGTGCCTTCCATTCTTTCCTTTCTTTCCATTTCCTCCACTTTTTTGTCTCTTTCTCTGTTGTTCTGGTGTGGATGAGTAAAGCAGTACCTTCTCTGTTGAGGTGTGTGGAGAGAGAGAGAGAGAGAGGGATGCAGAGAAGGAGGGAGAGGGGGGGGTGATGACACTGCATGGTGAAGTCATACTCCATGACATCATCCTCTGGAGCAGAGCCAGGAGAGCCAGCAGTCTTTCTCGCTCACTCTCTCTCTCTTTACACTCTCTTTCAGAACGAGCAGTAGTAAAAACTCTAGGAGTCTTTTGTTCCTACAGTCCCCACCACAAACAGCCCTCGAGCAGAATACTGTCTGTCTGTCTGTCTGTGTTTTGTAGAGCCTGAAGGTTTGAGCTTGTAGATGAGTTTTGGCTGCAGCATGATCGATAAACACATGGTAAATTGTGCCCCTGATTCGCTTCCGTTAAGCCATACACACACATTTAGTCCATTTAATACTCCTTTTTATGCAACATGTGGTTTAGTGCTGAGCAGTTTCTGAAGGGCTACAGTTCTTATACACAGACTTTCTTTGTCAATGAATATTTTTTTGTTAATGAGTGTTTTCCTAGTGCTCATCTATCCCAATGTCAACAGACACATGAGTGGTGATTGTTTGGTTCTGTTGATATGGGTTTCTGAGTGGTTGCTAGGGTGTTGCTTGGGTGTTCTGTGACAGATATTTACATCCTGTGACTGGCTCATTGCATATTAAACTGTAAAATATTACTGTGATGATAGTTTCTGTAGCAATGGCATCACCAGAAGCATCTGTTATGCTTTTTTTATTGTGCCACCTAACCTCAATACCACAAAACCAACCAGCCCAAAAAACCATGAAGGCATCTCTCTGCTTCCATCATCATTATAAAGATGGACACTTTGATTGGATGAGAAGACAGCTGGCATGACATTTTGGCCATTTTGCTTGAAACACTAAATGTTCTGACCTGACTCAACACAAACCTGTAATTTGTTTTTAAAATGTCCTGCTCCATTCTGCACATATAATGAAATAGAGTGAGTGAGAAAGAGAGAGAGAGAGTTTTTGTACCGTAACACTTTTTTGCGTGACTAGAAAATGATACAAAAACATGCATGGAAAAATATTCCTAAAATATAAAGATATAATAATATAAATTGAGCATAGAGTTGAATAAACTGTTGGATGCAGAAAAGAAAAGAGAAATTCTGGGTTATGTGTGTGTGACTCATTGATTGTGACTCATGGGTGTCATGCTTGTGGATGAAGAGCTTTCAAAAATACACAAAATGCTCACAGAAATGTTTCCATGTCACAGATTGCTGTTAAAGTTTCTGCATTTCCAAGCATTTCTGCCTGTTACATCCAAACATCAAGTCCCGTCGCAAGAGTTTGTATCGTGAGTCTGTCAAGAAGTTTGATTGCAATTTGCTTCTGTAGTTTTTTCACGCACACAAACGCACACACACACACTCGTAACAGTCTGATTCATAACCACAACACCAGTCACAGCTCATCTCTCAGATCAGCATTTTAACAAGCAGCAGTTTTGTGTATTAGCATTTCTGCAGGTTTTGCAGGATCTTCTCGTGTTTTGATGCGTGTGGAAGGAAGGCAACAGGGCGTGTATGTTACCCGCACCAGCAGAAGAGTGTCGGGTGAGTACAAAGGCACATTTACGCCTGTGTCCACCAAACACAAAGCAAATCCTTTCAGTGTGCAGACTGGAGAGAGCTCGAGGGCTCCATCTCCCCTCCCACTTTCAGACTCAGAACATCATCCACACTTCTCAGCCCTCCCTCTCTCTCCCTCTCTCTTTCTCTTTATTTCTATCTGCCTCTCACTCACTCTCACTTTCTTTCTTAAAATGAATCCCTAATGTTGGTTCTGGTCTTTCTTTTCTTAGGTGTCTCCCATTGTGTGGGTCTCTCTGACAGCAGAACACTTGTGGAACCATTTTTGCCCCCAAAGAACCTTTCAGTTAAAGGTCCTTAAAAAATAATTTCTCACGTTTTGTAGTCTTTACAACCTTTATGCAGTACAAAGAACCTTTTGTACATCAGAAAGGTTAGGTATTGAACCATGCAGCCCGACAGAGAACCTTTTAGGAACCTTTATTTTTAAGAGAGTGTTCAGGCCTTACAGACAGACAGTCAGATAGACAGAGAGACAGACAGAAAGACAGACTGATCTGGAAAACACTGAGTCAGCTTATATATTTGTATGAGGGGGTCTCACTGATTGTACCCACTGTCCTCCACATGGCTGTGCTGTGGGCTGCTGTTCACATCAGCATAATGGTTCTGGAATCACACTCGCTGACTCTGGATCTGCTCTGTCCAGCCTTTCTGATCAAGAGATGCTAATCAAAACTGGTGTCAGATCAGTGGGTAAAAAACTTATTACACTTTATTTCTGGTCTTTGGTGCTTAATTCACCAGTGCACATTATTCTAAAGACAGAAAGTTTTTTTCTTTTAAAACTATCATTAAACTGTCTTTTAAATTACTTTCCTTCATGTGTGGTGTCACTTGTTGTGGGCCACACAGGCTATAATATAATCATATTTATGAATATTTCATGTTTTGGATCACATTTCATAATATTTTATACTAATTGCACACTTTTCTATGTATATTTTTCAAATGGTGTATATTGTTTAGCGTTGTGTATATTGTTTAGCCTAAGTGTTGTGTTCTTTATCATTTGTGAAAGTTTTTTGTTGCTCTGCTGGGAAACAATCACAATCACAAAATTTTTACTCACTGTTACGCTTCGTACCGTAACAATAAAGCAGTTTGGTTTGTTTTGCTCTTTGTGTTTTACAGCCAGTTGCAATGCAGTATAATAATAACCTCTGTGTACAGTTTTAGAAACCTCAGCTAGTCCATAGAGGCACTACAAGTATCATCTTAGAGAAATAGATTATGGATTATATATCTAATCCTCAACCCTGCACCTATACTGTATCTTTACAGAAGTAACAACAAGCAGGTAAACTCAAATATAAGCAAACACATTATAATAGTGTGTGTGTGTGTGTGCGTGCGTGTGTGTGTGTTTGCACTGCAGGCTGATGGAGGGTGATTCAGTCTGAACTGAATGACTGCACTAACAGAACAGCACCAGTGACCTTATGGAAGAATCCTCATCTCACCCTGCGGCCATCTGGTAGTGTGATCCTCCCTCTCTCCATCACACACACACTAACACACACACACAAACACGCCCAGTCATAACCGAGGCAACTCATATACATGTGCAAGGACAAAAATGCATGCTTACACATTAACACACTTTTTCCTCATTTACACACACACACACACACTTTGATGGAGTGAAAAGATGTGCTTAGACATCATACATCATTAATCATTGCAATACACACATACATTGGAAGCCAGAAGTAATTTTTGATCTTAAGATTAAATCAGAACTTGATTCTGATTCAATAAATCACATTTAAACTGTGGTTAAATAACTATAAATGTACATGTGATCATGCCTTTTATAACATGCAATTACATGGCTTGGCAACAGCACATAGCCTCAAGTTAGAATAACCAACTATATTACTTTATTTATTTAATTATTCTGATGTTTATTCTGTTAACATGTCTCATTTAAGAAAGATCATTGCTTTAAACAAAACCTGAAAATGTTACTTTTGCGAACTGTATTCGGCTGTAGGAAGTCCAATGTTTGTACTAAGTGTACTAAGATGCCTATCTGAATGCTTTTTGAAGATAGTGTACGTGTATCCTTTTGCCGTTCGTGATATCCCACAATCCTTTGGACCCAAAAGAAAGAGAGAAAGCACATTATGTATTCAGCTGATTACGGGATCCTCTTGTACTGCGGTTACATCTTTTTCATTATTCATATGATCATATATTAGATGTACACATGTGCTATTCTAAGCACACGCTAAGCACTGCATGTGCAAAGAGTCTTTGAATTCATTCATAATTGATGTTTCATTTTTTACAGTCACCTATGAACTGGAGCTGAGCTCTGTCAGTGAGAGTCCGCTAGCGTCCTGATGACTGGCTTGAAAACATGTCCACAGGGTGAAGCGTGGTGTGGCTGGCAAGCGTCGCCAACAAGTGCAAATGATTTGGATGCCAGGACAGCATGCCCTGACCCGCACCAGACACACACACACACAACTCTGCTTGCCCCTTGTGCTCCTTCTGACACTACAAACACACATACCTGTGCATAAACTCTCAATCTGTTTGCCTCATTGAGAAAAACACGCAGAC
>JAZGTK010007494.1:0-19315 GCA_036877625.1 Ambastaia sidthimunki | reverse complement strand
ACCGATAGCTTAGAAAACTAATACCACACCTTTCCTCAACAAGGCATGCGATTTGAGGTATTACTCACCTCTCCACTTCTAAGAGATACAAGTTGATGCTGTAACAGCAATGGCATTTCTGTGAGACATCATCGACTTGTACAGGATCTCACGGGCCGTTCGGAACAGTTGTTCTCATTGGTTTTGTTACACTTTGTGGCTTAAGCCTGCGGTAAAGTTCCAACCTAAACAAATCCCAACCTCATTGAGATACAGAAATCCAGTTAAGACAACCCCGAACATATTTAATCCAGGATCTAGGATCTTTATCTGTCAACACATGCAAAACATAATCTCATTCTTCACAGACATTAGACATGTTCGTCTGTTCGGCGTGTTTTTGCAGGGCATACTGCGTTTGGTTGCAAATACATTTAAATACAATTTTTGGCGCAAGAGCATTCAGTCCGTTGCACATGTGTTTTTAGCTCACCAACCTCTTCCGATTTTTCCACCCTTTTCCTCTTATCTCTTGGTCTGGCCCTTTCCGTGCGCCACATTGGATACATTATGGAACGGTTGTTCAGCCTAACCTTGCATGACCTCGTTTGTCTATTATATGGACGACTGCCAAAGAAAGCAGGTGGCATGAAGACCTTTGATGATAGACACTATGCATTTGTCTCATATGTACCTGCAAACAACTATGTTCATGCCAAATATGTTGAGAGGCATCTCCGAGCTTTAAAAAAAACAGGACAGAAACCTGATGAGGTCCTTTGAACCTACATACTTTGGGTTTGCACGTCAGGTATTAAAGACATACAAGCTTTGCAAATTAATAATATGGTTTGATTTATATGGTTTATGAAAATGAATTTCTGATTAAAACAGTTTCCTTAATGCAAAGCTACTATTTATGTAGTCACACTAACATTTTTTAATTCTGTAGTTTTAAAAATGTTTCACTAACAACAGACTAACATTTTTGATTATATATATATATATATGTTAAAAAATGAAGTTTAAAAGTGACTCTACTAATGTTACTGCAAGAATTCTCGATAAATTTGAAAGACCTTTTAGAGAACATTAGTCAATGTTCTGATAACGTTCCCTGTTAGCTGTGACTCCACTGGTCATAAACTACCAAAAAATAATGATGAAATAATGAGTCACTGTATGATTCACTCACATTCTGTTTTGTCTCCAGTGGAATAATCTCCCTCACCCATTATCAACTACTTTGTATTCATCTTTGTGTTCTCATGGCCTCACAATGGCTCACTGCTAATATCTCAAGACAGCATCCATCGGCCATTCAGATGCGCTGACTGCTACAAAAATCAAACTGAATTCTGTTTCGTGAGGTCTGCTGACAACAGACACTAAATTTACTGCCAAAATTCTTCAGCGTACATCAGGCCAACACATTCACCCAGTGGATGCATAAACACCATATCACCATGGTAACATGCCCCGCAGCCATCGCAGGGATATGCGAGATTAAAGCCAGTCACGGCACAAATCTTGTGGGATGGGCATTTAGTGTTCACCAATACCCATCTGAAAACAATGTGCAGTGCATATATATGCTAATATGAACCAACTTCAGATTTCACACACAACAATTCCAATCAGTAAGAACGTTTGTGAAGAAAGCAAAGCAAAACTCTGTCAAACAGCCAAAATGTTTTATTGTCAGTACAGCTTCGGGCATCTTACTCATGAGTTACATGTACAGTAGTGTTTGTGAGTGCAAGTACGTTTGTGTGCCAATTGGTGTTCGTCAGACATTTGTTAGTTGATGCCACAGGCAGGATGGCATAAAACTCTCCATCTTGTCGGCAAAAAACCCCAGTGGTGCGAAGAGGGTGCTAAAAAACTGCAGAGAGAGAGAGAGAGAGTCAGTGTCACATGGATCTGTGTGATGTATCACAAAATAACATTCAGAACTTACTAATAACCCCTCACACCTCATATTTCTATCATTGCTTGTGCTGTAGAAAAACAAACAAATCTACTCTGTTTTTCATGCTAGCTATTGTTAAAATCGTCAGACTCTTAAATTAAAAATGTTTTAAGAAGCAATGATATTCAAGCATGAATATTCAATTGAACAGATAAGTAAAATGCTGGCACATCCAAACTTCTGCATAGCATAAACCTAGAATAAAAGCAGTAAAATGAGTGTTAATCCACTGCTGTGGTTTCTAAGGTGTTGCTAGGTTTATGGTAAAGTGTTCTGAGTGGTTGCCAGGGCATGACTAGCAGTTTCTCACAGCCACATCTCTTGGTATGAGCATGACCATACAGAACAGAAAAAAATAGATTGTTGTTGTGAATTTTGTCTGCATGTACGATTGTTTAAAATAGTTCATCTCTCCTCAACCTGCATGAGGCATCACTGATGTCCACAGCACAAGTGCTGCAGGACGAGCTGCAAGTTTTGGGTGGAAAATAAAATAAGCGCGCATAATAATAATAATAATAATAATAATAATGACGCTTGTCTTAGCAAGCACCACTAATAACAGATAGCAGCATAAAAATTTCTTTGCCGAAATATAAACTAGTATTTTCAGTAATGAGGGGAAATATTTTGGACAAATAAACCTGAATACTTCAAGGTTTAATTTCCCATCACTGGTAAAATTTTTCTCGGACTGTACAGTAATTACAACCTTGCAACCAAACAAACGTTTTTTGAAGCTACATTGGTAACGATTTTTTAAATGTTGTCTTCCAAGCCTTAAACTGAGCCGTGATCATGACTGATTTGAATTTTTGGATTGTGATTTATTGGTCTGACCTAATAAGGGCCATGACAGACACGAAAGCTTAAAGAAACTATAAAAATAGAAGTATAGGTCTTTGCAAGCCAATGCAAAAGTGACTTCTGCCCACCACATTCATTGGCTAGCCAGATTAGCTGAGCTGCAAGTCTTTTAAAACTGCAATCCGTAACATTTTCTGGTTACAAAAAAATAAAATTCAATTATTGGGCACGTACATAAAAGATCAGTGTCCAGCATCATCTGCTGACTTTATCCTGATTCACAATGTTAAGTTTATTATAATGATTTATAATTTGAGCTGACAGGTCCAAATTCACAAAAAATGTCTGTGTCTAAAGAGAAAGAAGATCCGGCTGCTATATTGCATGTTTATTACTGTAGATGGTGCAGAGTTTGTATCTTATTCTTACAGCAATTGTTTAAAATTAAAACTTGTCCACATTAAAAATATAACTGTAAGTAACCTGCAATTATATGTTTCAAACAGAGATGGGGGTAGAGAGGCAAAAATATGCTACAGATGCAAGTATGATACAGTTTGTCCTACATGGAGGTCACGACAGACACAAACAAGAAAGTTCTGGATGGCAACAAGTTCCACAACTTTAAATCAGCATGACACCATGCCTTTATAAACAAGCTCCTAATGTGTTTATGGAGTGATACATTTCACAGATGTTTATGGTGAAATATGGGAAAGGAAGACCAAGTTTAAGGATCGGACCGGGAAGAAAACCGGGTGGCGAGTGGAGTTGAGACCGGAGCGGTATCGTCCATTTTAACACAGATCCAGGAAATAGATAGTGCTAATGTAAATACGTGTTGTAACATGACGAATGAGGTTGATAAAAAGATAATGGTCGTAATGGTCAAATGAGGCTGCGTATCCTCGCAGTGTCGAGTTTATTGCAGTGACAAATTAGGGAATCATTCCCAAAGGGGAACATGATGTTTAGAGTAGACGGGGAACAAAGTGTACATGCTTTCAAAACGCACGTAAGAGGTAACAATCATTTTCGGAAATCAATCTCTCGCTATTAATTTATCCAAAAATAAATTTAAACAAATGATAAGCATCCCGGCCACCGAAATGTTGTTGTACGAGTGCAACTAATATGGACGAGTTTTAAACAAATGACTTTCTGTTTCACCTTTGTCCTCACTTGCTCGATACCCAGAACTGTACATTAAACAGACTCAGCGGTTTGGCGGTAAATGATCTTTTCCAAAACAAACGTCTCTGCGGAAAAACGTCAACGTGGTTTCGTATTTACGAGTCTGTAAGAGACTCATAAACAGTGACCTAATAAAAAGTGTCAAATAATATTGTAATATCAGACATCTGTTGTTGCAGAAGTACAAAGTTGTGTAACGTTCATGGGATTATTTAAAAACTGATTGAAATCTGATTGGACAAACGTTTGAAGACGTTTTAGCCAATACACTTCACCAGTAACCACTTGAATCCAATTAAAAGATCTGGTCTGTGTGTAATCCATATCAAGATTAAGCATCAAAACATGCAAACAGTTCCATACTGGACTTAAGTTTGGCGCATACATTGCAAAGCCAACAAAATAATCATTATTGATGTAGTGTCTTGGTTTAAAATGCCCCTAATTTGTATCATTGCAACACAATACAAAATGTTTATCTTGGTAGTACACTGATCGTACATGTCGTCTTCTCAACAAACAAACAAAAAGGTCACAGAGCAACAAAGGAAACCCGTGGAAGCAAAACGCCAAAGTTTGGTATTGGGTACTCACAGCTTTGACGAAGACCCCCATGAGTTCAGGAAACTGGTGAGTGAGCATGGCCAGCATGGCACAGAAAGAGCACAGGCCCGCTGTGAAGAGGATGAAGAATGGAAGCTCCTTTTTGGGATACACGGAGACCTCATGAAACGCTGGTGGAACGAAAGACAGAGATTCAAGTACTTGAAACATGTCAACAACGCAATAGCAGAGCCAAGAGCCAATGAAAACAATGCATGTCGCAAGTCACGGTTCTTCATTGCAAAAAAAAATGTTGAATAGAACAGAATTTTAGGCAGAGCAGCAAAAGCTACAGAGTGCAACTTTGGGAGATGATTGTACATGAATATAATTTTACACTCACAAGGCAGAAGTTCTCTGTCTGCGCTCTCTGTGCATCCTGGGTAAGGATAGAAGAGGTGACCCTTCTCCAGAGGGTATGGAATAATTCTGAAAGCTACAGGAAAGAAGAAAGCCACTGATATTAGACACGTAACTTCACACGGCAGTTACACGGTAGTACGATTGCTAAGTGTGTGTGGAACAGACAAACACAAATGGTAAATGATCAGGTGGGTACGTACTGCCCTCCCAGGTGCAGTGAAGCAGGTTGAGCGCCCCCTCTGCCCGCTTCCAGTGCTGCAGGTGAAAGAAAGAGTACGCCACCGCTTCACTGTCTCCCCTCTTCAAAATATGTTCCGGCGGCAAAATCAGACTCTTCATCTCTAATAAATACTGCGAGAACACACACACACACACACACACACTCTGTTAGAAGAAACAGAAAAACTCACAAATGATGCAAAATGCTACTGATGCATTAATGATAATATTTGGTGGAAGACATGTTTAATTGTCATGGAAATAGTCGCAATCAAAGTTAATTTAGTAAAACAAACTACGTTTCTGAAAATAACTGAAAAACTAAACTAACTACAATTTTCTAAAAAGTAAACAAACTATTATGTTTCAAAACTACCTAAAATGAAATCAAACTAATCATTAAATATTTCTAGTTTTTGTTTTTAATGACAAATTAATAGGAAATAGTTTACTTATATTAATGAAGTATTAATATTAATAAGTAAACTGTTTACTTAATAACAAATGAATACAGAAACTAAAATATTTTGGTAGAACAAAATAAAAACGAAACTTCAAATTTAACAACAAAACTGTAGTAAATAATTTAATATTACAAACAAAATTAGAATTTGAAATCCATTTAAAACTGAATTTGAAATCCAAAATTCTAATAATCTTGGTCACATATGCACATCTAAAACAGGCTTCATTTATTGCAGTACGTATATAGAGAGAATCTGATTATTGAGTGTGTCGGCTCTTATAAACACTGTAAGTGTGTCACAGAAGGGGTTCTGCCGTGAGCCCTTGAGGTGAACGCTGTAGAGGGCAATACAGCAGAATTAAACAGGATTATCCAGTGTATAACCTTCCCAAATCTGTGGCTGTGATCAGGCCACATCACAATTTCAATAATGAAGCAACAGATTTCCTCTGCGGAGTATCGAGCGCACCTTCTACAGGCTGAAGAAAAGAAAGATTTTGTTCTTTATCTGTGAAACGTCTTTGCACTGCGGATCTGTCAGGACGTACACATATGTGCTGTGCAGACGTGGGTAAATTAGCTTTATGATTACGGCTGACACTAGACAGGCAGCTGTCTTGCGCGACATGCCCGCACACAAACACGGTCATCTCTTTTATGGGGGATCAATTGTCAGTGAGGGTCTCTTTTATGTGGAGGTTCCTTCTAAGCCCCTGTTGAACTCCTATAAGCTCCTGTCTCGGTCTGTCTCACATCCCTCTCTCTCTCACTTCATCCTGAATGATGTCATCACAGTGTGAGACGGACAAATGACATCACGTTACGCCTTCCTGCTCCCAATGCCCTTAAAATTCCTTTCTCTATCTACTTCCCACAGGTCAAATGTAAGCAGCTCTATTTAAATGCATTGTACAATCACAAATTTACGTAGGTGTACTTTTCAGAAGAATGCTTGGGAGAGTTGTGGGTGGTTACCATGGCAATTTGGTTGCTATAATAAAGTATGGCTACTGTAGTACATTAATAGTTAATTTTTTCTAAGAGGTAGTGAATACACAAGATGACGGTGTTGTCCAAATTTTACATGAACACCCTGACGGTTTTGAGTAATACGTTTGTTCTTTTAAGTTTAGGCTTCTTAAAGACATTCGCTAAGGGTTAAACAAAGTTCACGATCCATACTGGTATACAGGTGAAACTATACACTAAAGTAACCAAAACATTTAACACCTTCTTCTCTCACTGCTGAGTGGGTCTGATGTTCCTTATAGCTGTATGGCAGACAGACAGCTTCAGAGTAAGAAAGACCAGGTGTGTGTGTGTTTATATTTGCTGCACGTCTCAAACAGGTGCTCTTTGTAGTCTGATACAGCCTGTCTAGGGTGTGTGGATGTATGTAAACACTCTCGGGTCTGAGACTGAGTGTGCAGGGGTCACACGCGTAGCTGCACTTTGAAGTCTGATCAAGTGTTTTGGAAATTGGCAAGTTGGAGCCACGTACAAAGAACGAAACAGATGATGAGAGCCACAACATCTTTGAGGAACAAAAGAAAAATAAAAGCAGATTTAACTTTCACCCTAAATACCGCTGAAGGAAATCTACTTCTCTTTCAGTTGGCTAAACCCAACAAAATCTTTTCTTAATATAAAAACTCCTGATTAGAAGTTGGAATAGTTTCAGACTGGGGGACTGTGATACTTCTTTCAAATATAAACAACAGCATCACCTCCTGGTCACAAAATGAACACAATTCTAATGTCATCAAACACTGACCAAATTAAATAAAAAAATTGTGATACATGAAATTACAATGCAAGAATGAAGATTTATAGGACAATAAAAACATGAGGAACAAAATCGCTACAAATTTTGTAGGTTTTTGTGACAGGCTTCAGTAACAACTATAAAATGAGTCATTTTTTTAAATATTTAAAGCTGAATACAGTGTAATGGTCAGTACCGGGTGTGAGAGTTTCTCACCTTTGGTACGTGTGGGTTGAACTCCACTGCTCTGTGTATGGCCTCTACTGCGTTCATCTCTGCTGTGCTGAGACCTCGTCTGGACGCCGTTTCAGGTGAGAATCTGCCACATGACGCACATTCATAACATCTTCAGCAGTGATATGAAATGCTATGAAATGTTTGATATGACACAAAGGCCGGTTAAGACATGGGAGCATGAAACAGACTCACTTATCTGACACAGCTCTGGCTTTCAGTAAGGCAGATGTGTAGCATATAGTGGCTGATTTTGGCAAGCTGATATCTGAAGGAGGAAGGACATGAGAACACATAATTCAGGGATGGATGAGTAGATCAATGGATGGATGGATGTACTCACAATTTCACGTGTAGAATAAAAGAAAAATGAGCTCACCGTCATATTTTGCGAGGACTGCTTGTACATCAGCGTATGCTTGCAACTCTAACAGAGCTTCTAGAAGGTTCTCATGAATATTTAACATTCCAAGTAATGGGTATTCTTTCATTAACTGTACGGGAAACACAAATTTCACAAATCACACAGAATTCAAGAACGGTTAAATGTAGAGCAGGCAATTTTGGATAGGCCAGCGATAGCTAATTTGGGCCGAATGCAATGATTGGATGAACATTTTATGGTCCTGCACCTTCCACAGAAGATATAAATGAATATAAATATTTATTAAGACCACTTTATTTAGTGAATGCTATCAGGATGTGAAAAGACTTTCAACCAGCATAACAAACAATGTTCTGGAAAAAAATCACCTACCCTTAAATAAATTACTGAACATATTTATAGTAATTACCCTTTAATCTATACTGTGAACAATTCATTCTGTTCAGGAGGGTAAATGTGTCTAGTGATGTAAACATGCAGTCATGCTAAATACAGTCATTGGATTGTGGGGGGAAACCAGGAGAAACCCACCACAACAAAGAGTCACATCTCATCAGATCTATAGAGCATTCTGATGGTGAACATTAAGCACTTACATCTCTCATCATCTTCACAGCCTCTTTAATGCGTCCTAGTTTTCTGGCACACATGGCCAGTCTTCGCTTGATGTAGACCACAAGATTGGTGTCTTTACCAGCTGTGAAAAGCAACGGCCGTTAGCGTGCGCTAGCAACGGTCTACAACATGTTCTGTGAGAGTGTGAACGTTTTTACCGCTTTTAAGTGCTTGTCTGAAAAGTCTTTCTGCTTCTGCGATGGTTGTGGCTTCCTCCTCCGCCAGCAGCACATATGCAGCCGCACATCTGAGAAGAACAAAACCATACACATGCTAAAGACAAGCTGAATATTACAATGCTACACGTCACATATCAAACACTTCCTGCATTAGCAGCGCAAAGGTTGTGGGTTCGATTCCCAAGAACACACATAACAATAAAAACATACTTTGAATGCACTTTAAATCAAAGCATCTGCCAAATGTATAAATGTAACGTAAGATTTAAAAAACAGGAATGGTGCTCTGATCTGATCAAAGCCAGCAAAGTTACACTCCCTGAAATTAACAATCACTGACATAAATTCTGTTACATTTGCATATTAGTGCCGGAATCAAAGCAATCTGACTGATACATACACGTGTGAAGACCAAGTTTAGGGTTAATGCTGATTGAACTGAAGGACAGACTGAAACTCACTCATGGTTCATCTCAATGGCCTGATATGCTGCTCGAATACGTGCCTGTGGATTCCTCTCTCTCCAGGCCTTCTGCATTACTGTGACACAAATGAGAGAGCGAGAGAGAGAGAGAGAGAACAAGAGAGAAAGAGAGAGAAAACCAACAGTGTTCAGTTACAACTCAGTCTACACTTTAATTCTAATCAAATCTGGGTGGTTTTATAGATGAAAATCATGAAACTGACCAGCATCTTCTGGTCTGAGCTGCTGAGTGTCTCCCAAGAAGAAAGTCTGGTGATCTTGTGCTGAAAGGTTCATGTCGTAGTACGTCAGTGGCTCTTTACCTGTTACCCACGTGTACCTGAAAAAAAAACATTCAATTTCATCTTTTGCCAGTTGTATTGAGAGAGGACAGGAAATGAGAGACAGGAATACATTTTACACAGATTTTTAGATTTTCACTTTACACCTCAGAATAAAACATTTTATTACTTTAGGACTGAAAGCTCTTCTATTGAAAAAAAGACACAACATACCTGCTATACTCTGCACCTCTGAATAAATTCAGTGGGTTCCTCCAAACTTTACATTCTGAAACAAAGTCAATGTTACATTTAAACCAGGATGTCTGGAAGCAAATTAACAACAGCAGGTAACAGTCACAAACCTGCCACGTTTGTTCTTGGCTCTGTGTCGCCATTGACTGAAGAGAAGAGGCCCGTGGAGCTGCTGTTTTCTGCTCCTCCCAGCAGAGGGCGCAAGTGACTGACAGACACCTGCTCAATGAATGAGGTGCCGTACTTCCTGAAATACCACCACTCAAATATCTGATGACAGAAGAGCAAGAAAAGCAAAAGAATGAGAAAAGATAAAGAATAAATCTGGGTTTGAATAAACCTAAGTTAACCTCTAGTTATTTTCCAATCCGCAACTTTTGCCCCTCTATCGCCATCTCTGTTTGATTGATAAAATTGCAGGTTACCTTAGATACTTTTCTTATGTTATTTTCGTATGTTAAAGCCAATAAGACATTTCCCAGGAAATCTGACACGACAACTCAAATTATGAATCTTTATTATTTTATTTTTATTATAAACATACCATTGCAAATAGGGATGTTTGAACACTGATCTGTCATGTATGTCCTCAATAACTCAAATAACTTTTTCAACCAAATAAAGTTACGGATTGCAGCTTTAAGACAGAAAAACTTACCAATATAAGGCCAGAGATGAGAGAGGATGTTCCAGTGAGCGCAACATAGAATTTAGGTGTGAGAGTGTTTAAAAACACAGATGCTGTGGACAAACAGCACAACAATAAGTCACATTAGTGATGACTTTTTAATATAATAACCTAATATTTAATAATTCACCAACAATATTACCTGCCAATTCATCACTACAGTCAACATTTATTTATAAATTCTACGATCTCAAGAAAGTAAAGCTTGAAAACAATTAAAAATTAATGCTTGGTGTAGATCCTAAATGTCTAATTACTATTATTAATTTATCAAAACTTTCACCAGGTCATCAATCTCCTAAACTAGGACAATACCAACACTAAGACTAGTACTAACTATTCAACACAACACTTAAAGCAATATTACACTCTATGTAACATATACATCACATATATAACACCAGCCTGTTGCAGGTCAGCATTAATGCATTATGGCACAATTGCACTGTACTGAATAATGCACATATATCAACACCATATATCTACTGTACACCCGCCATTATGCACCTTATTCATAAGTACATATATTTTCTTTCTCCTTATTTTATGGTTTTGTAAATTCTTCTAGTCATACATTTCTATTATTGTGTTTCAACAATCCTCAAATGAAGTTCTGTTTTTTTTGTACTTTAAATGAATTGTACATCTAATCTATGTATGTTTCATTCAGTGCAGAGACGTGTACCAAGCACTTTGATACATGTCGTATTGTGTGTATGATTGTTTATGTGACCATTAAACTTCAACCTTGCATTAAACGTAAAAACAAGTCAATCACATTATCAGTGAATCTCAGTTCACACTCAGATCTCTTTAAAATGTGGATGTGCAGGTGTCAAGCTTTACGAAGCGCAGGATATAACATGGTAACAACATGTTTATGAACACGCCATGTTTTTACTGTATGTTGGACATGGTGTCATGGTAACGCCATGTTTTCTCTGTTTACCCCATGGCAACACCGTGATCTTTTTTAGTATTATGGTCTTTTCGTGTAAATCCCAATGATATATCATTATCCAACACCAGCATACATGTCAAAGTATCGTGGTATTGCCATCTAACCCATCACTGTATCATAGCACCACCACAGCGCTGCCCATAAGTGTGTATCTTGCATCGTACCATTACTAAACACTTCATATGACATTTACTTCAGTAATTGTGTTGTTTCAGCCTTTATACACACAGATGTGGAATAAATACGGTGCTGAACTTTCTAAACATCTCCGGAGCTGCTGATCAACACACACCTGCGTTCACCGTCTCCTGCACCTTCAGCGGGCTCCTCAGCACATACACCATCGTTAACACCATGGCGAACCACAGCGCACAAATGTACGTCCACGACCAGCACAGCCACGATTTTAATTTCTCGGTAAAACCGGGCGATTGCGGATTAACGCCACTGCTGTCCGCCATCTTTCATCGAGCGGCAGTAAACATAAGAATTGTGGGATACTGGAGGACACAGTGCAGCGATGACGCAATCCGCCAGGGGGCGCAGCTCTGGTTTACATATAACCGAGCACCGATTTAAAGCTGCAATCTGTGTTTTGGCTCTTTGTCATTGAAATATAATGACACATATTCAGGTGAACATAATGACACAAATAACAAATTCAGGTTGTTTTATGTACGTTAAAGTCAAATTACGTCACACCGACATTTTTCGGAAAATCGGACCCGACAGCTCAAATTATAAACCATTATTATCCTTGCGAACCGGAGTACGGAGACTGTTTTGAACATTTAGCTGTTATGCACTTGTTCAGTAAAAGAGTTTTGTTTTTTAAACCAAGAAAAGTTACGGATTGCAGCTTTAAAATGAAAGAAAAATGACAAAACCGTCAGGCAGTGGGTGTAGAATACTTCCTTACTGCATAGTGTGCAATATATGCTGTTTAAATAGTACAATGGGCTGTTTAGTGTAATACTAACATACAGCAGTATGCATACTGTCCACAGAATGTACATCTCTATGCATTTATGCCACTTATTCATGAATTAATTAAAATGAGCTCTAATTATATTTATATTACCTCTAATTATAAAAGTATAATGAAATAATGGTAAAAAAAAACTAAAATAGTAAAAAAGAAAATGAAGTCAGTTTGGTGCAAATCATTTATTCCTCTGGGATCATATTTGTTCTTACACTTTGTAAAAAATAGTTAGCAATAAAAGCTAGGGTAGGAGGCTGATGTGAGGGGTAACAAATATTTTGTGTAACTGCATACAGTATATATATATATTTACCATTCTTAGACACCAGAGTATGACAATGGGACCATTTCCACACGGAAGATTAACCTGAAATGACATTGTACAAATACGATGCTCACTTTTGGCACCCTTATAAGTGATCAATTGACAGCACATTCAAATATGATGGCACCCAATTATTAAGCTGATAAACAACAAGGTGTTAAGATGTTTCTTGACGACTGACGGGCCAGGCTGAGAACTTTAGGGGGTTACGTAATTGTTTCATTATGACATCATGAACTCAACCTGTCGAGTGCTAAACAAACAATAACGAATCGACTCAATTGATCATTAGGGAATAAGTGCGGCTGCAGGGCAGCAGTTTGTTCAGTGTGTGTCGTGCATTTGGAGCGCTGATCTAGGGTAGAGAGCGAGTGTACGTGATATTTGGGGGTCTATATATGGCGCTATACACTGGTGTCATGGGAGGTATTTGTTCAACAGCAAAAAACCTTTGCTAAACCCATTAAAATGCGCTTGCAGCCCTCCTACAATACAGAAAAGGAGGCAGTCTCTTCAGCTGAGGTCAAACCGTGGCTTTTGAAAAACAACAACAAAAAAATAAGGACAGACACATTTTTAGCACGCTTCTCGAGGGACCCTCTCTCTCGGCCCGCCTTTAACTCAGGTCTGGGTTTGGATTGGATATGGGCCCCTCGTTGCTTGTCTCTTTGCTTGTAACGCGAGCAGTAGCGAAGGCATGCTGTGTGTCTAAGCGTTTTGCATCTCTTTGCCGATCTTGTAGCTGAGGATCTTGTTCCAGTCGATCTTGGTACGAGTGACAGGAAGTTGCCGGCGTAAGGCCTTGAAGGTGGTGTCAGACATCGTCTGGTAGTTCTCGCTGATGGCCGTCTGGAATGGAAACGAAAGTGGGAAATCTCATTGTGAAGTTCCTCGCACAATACAGATACAATCATTTGCGCTACATTTGAGCAAAAAGGTACGAGAAGCAGTGCTATGTTGTGAATATAGTCACGGTGGATTGCTTTAACCAATGATTGCCTCAACCAATCAAAATCTGGAAACAAACCTGGTATTCATTCTCAGCATTCTCGATGATTTTGACAAACTCCTTGGCAGTCTGGATCTCATTCTGTTTAAAAGACAAAACAGAGCAAAGATCATAAAATTATAGCAGAGCACATAGTAATTAACACCAGTACTAACTAAAGCTAAACAATATATTAAAATAATCAAAATATCACATTAAGAAATATTGCAATGGTTGCAATAACCGAATGATTTTAATACTTTATATGTGGATTGGCTATTTTATTTTCACTTTTTAAATATATTTTAATGCCATTTAAATTGATATCACAAATTTACAGCATTATTGCATCACATATTGCATTATTTGGCAAGTTAATGCATTTTCTTCAATATTGTACAGCCCTTGTACTAACATGTTCAAAGGTAGGGTGGACAATTTCAGAGGCAAGAAACAGCAAGCTAGCTTTGAAATCATAAGATCCTTCAACACACACAAACACACACATAACAGGCAAGTTTAACAGGAAGTAGGACAGCCTATCACTGCATTCTGACCAAATGTGAAGAGACTTTCAACCAGCATAACATAAAATGTTTCTGGAACGAATCGCCTGCCCTGCTTTTAACACGTTAAAACACAAGGTGTCATTTTCTGCCTCTACCACATCTTTAAATAGAGCACCACACCATTTATTACAACAGTCATTCACAGGCAGCTATTCCTTCAGCTGCAGGTTGTGTGTGACTCCACCTGCATGACCTCTGGCCTTCCTGTTAAATCTCTAACAGAAACACAGAGTTTAAACGGCTTACAGAGATGATCAAAGACTCCTGCACGTCCTTGTGGCTGACCAGCTGTACGTTGCCATCTTCATAATAATGAACCTGGACCTTCAGCACACCGACCACCTGAGCGGAGGGCTGGGAAATGGAGAACTTCCACTCCGACCTGCAGCGTCCGTTCCTGTGTGCAGAGACACGGAAGATAAAGTCCTCAGTTGTTACATTGTAACTGTGTTCTGTGTAATACCACATGACATCAGAATAATGACTGATTGGCACAATATTTGCTGACCAGCATTAAAGAAATCTGCAACACTTTATAATACGGCTCCATTTGGTAACATTAGTTAACTACTTTAGCTAACATGAACTAACAATGAACAATACTAATACAGCATTTACTAATCTTAATGTTATTTTCAACATTTACTGATGAATACGGAGTCAAATGTGTATCTGTTAACATCAGTTAAAGGACAAAAAAACTAACACCAGCTGCATTTGTATTAACCAACACTAACAAATATTAGCAAATGCTGTAAAAACATGTTGTTCATTATTAGTTCATGTTAACTAACGGTACTGAATGAGACGTTACTGTAAAGTGTTCTGTAAAGTGGAATAGAAATTTCCAAGGAATCTACAAATTTTAACAAATTTTATCACAAATTTTTACAAATTCTAAAATGTTGGCGCTTTAGTGGATGTGGTCATGATTGCTGTGTAAATATTTTTCAAAATGTTGCTTTTGTTTTGCACAGAAAGGAAGCAACATTCCAGTGTATAATGGCTGGTGAAAAAATATTTTTGTTGATGACATTTAAATGATCTTTTCTTTTCAATAAGTCCTTGTATGTACTAAACACTTGGTATTTCAGTGCTTTGCTTACAGCATGACAAGGAAATACGTTCTTTTGTGCTTTTAATCCATGAGTTGTGTTGTCTGTGTGAAACAGCAAAGCTAGTTTGTGTGATACAATGTGTAGGTGAGCTTTACTGTCTAACCCACTTGCTCTCCATTCAAAAGATACACAATAGCAGATAGTTACAGTAGTGTCATGATCTGGGTGGGGCCGAGTCCATTCCACACATTTAGAGACCATATATCACCTGCACCGAGGACTATAAATGCTTCTATTGCAAACTTACGATCGCTGTATCCCATACACGCTTTATTAGCCAGAAGACACTGCCTCATACTACAGTAAGTTTATATGTTAGCTGAAACTGTTTTTCAATTCTGGGACTGCAAATAAAACTTTTGTTGAACACTTATCTGTCATGTACTTGCTCAATAACTCATTTTTGTTCATTTTAAACTTCAACATTTCAAATGTACAGATTTCAGCTTTAAAAAAGATATGAGGAGAAGAGAGGACTCAAACCAGAGTAGCCAACCGTGATGTAAGAAAATACGTCCAGAAATTACCAGAAATTCTTGGGTTGAAACTGATGACCCTCAATACAGGCGATGATGGTCTGTTGTCCATCAATGGTTTTCCCATAAACCTGAAGACAAAGCAAGCACCCATCAGAAATCCACAAACTGAAACTATTTTATTAAAGGACTAGTTCACCAAAATATACAAATACGACCTAGACCACTTTAACATAAACGAAACGAGAGCCGGTGAACTCACAGTGCAAACTCCAGTGGGATAGTGATCTTTGACGTACGCCCTCAGAGCATCGTCACAAGCGTCCCTCCAGGGCCTGAGGGCTGCCTCGCCCTCATAAAATTGAGGATCACTTGCCTCTTTCCTCAGATGGTCAAACTTAAATGACTTTTTTATTCGAGGGTCAAAAAAACGACCGTGACCAAGATCACCATGTTCTGTGATCAACACCTGCGGTTTGAAGGCAGTATGAGTACAGTTTCTATTAAGTCATTGATAATGAAGATTAATAAAGAACAAACTGAAATCTCTTTAAAATAACCACCTGATCCTCATGTCCATCAAGTTTAGCAGGTGTGAACTGATCCATGTTGTACTGGGCAAAGGCACTGTTAATAACAGAAAAACATTTTTAGTAAAACAAAATCTGACCTACATCTGATTTTCTACTACAGAACTTTTTAATAAAGCCAGTTACTGGTCTCAATATATCCTGTTTTTATAGATCTATTCATGTTGTGGATTATAAACTGAAAGTGTCACTGAAATGATGAAGCTGGTTGGTTATTTAGGATCTCTTTCAAATCTAATTTAGATTTATGCATTTTGGTAGCAGAAAACCGGATTACAAAGGAGACAGGCAGAACAGAAACTCAATATGAAATCATATACTGTAATAAATACGGTTACTTACTGTGCCGCCCTTTCCCTGAGCAAATTGTCATTATTAAGCAGTAGCCGTACATCTGAAACCAAAGTAAAGGTGTCATGTGATATACTGTGAACATTATGATGTTAGCGAGTACAAAAATTCAAAAGTAGCAGCTGGTGTCTGGAGGAGATCTTATCTTAGAAGAATTATTCAGTTAAAATGGAAAAAAGCATAACATGTCAGGTGTGCTTTGCATCTTTGATATCTGTGTCTCACCGTTAAAAACCTCGTTGAATTCTCCAGGGGGAGCATGGATAACAAAATTTGCAGCAATGCGGACCTGTGCAAAAAAAGAGGTTAAATGACTGGGCTGAACATTCATGCTGGTTCATGTTTGTGCATATAAATGATCTTTGAGGCACAACCTCAACTTTTGCAACTTCATTAGAAACCTCGCATGTATGAGTTCTCATAGATGCCACAAACGATCTAAACAACACCTATCACCAACATCTCTGCCATCTCTGAGCTTCCTTTGACAAGAGGTTAAACGCAGACAGCCAAAACACATTCAAAGAGGCACAGAGATACAGAGGCAACGCCCTAAGCCTCCCTCCCCTCTGTATTACTCCTTAGAAGGCTGCAGGGTCGAGTCTTTTCTTAGGGGTGCACATGTAAGCACTAAGGGCCAGTGATACTGAGTCCAAGCTTTGCTCCTAGCAAACCAGAGCAGGGAAGCGAGACCCCCATTCTGGACTCATTCCAGGACCACAGCAGATCCAGAGCAGAACCCAGAGTTTCTCAATATTGATCCTCCTCTAACACACCAATAACTCACAGCCACCTGTAGAGCTCTCTGTCATTTGTTTTGGCAGCACAGCAAGCGAAACTATATTTGTATGGGGTGGGAGAATAAATAACAGCATATTTTCAAACACAACACAGATTATTAGTAACTCCCCAAGAGAATTTGGCATTGATGGAGTGTTTAAACAAGATGTCAAACAAATCTAATTGCTGATAGACTCTCATTTTAAATCAACACATTTACTGTCTTTGCATTAGTAAATAGACAGAACACATGTGCTTGTGGCACACGCATTTATTAAAATTATTATGATCATTCTTTTCGTGCTGCTAAAAATACGCACAGCAGCTTCAAGATCGATTTGGGTGCAACTGGATTTTGTGGTTGAGAGCAAACGGCATGCATGAAAATACAGAACTGTTCATGCAAAAAAAACTGCAGTTTTCTTCCGCAAAACCACCAGAACACTTTGTTGTGGCTGAATTCTTCTTCTTCACATCTTTATCAACAGTAGGAAGGAAATTGTTTTTTTATTTAGTCCAAACTTCCGCCATATATTGCTTTCAAAAAGTATGACACAACCTCTTAAGACCGGTACAGATTTTATGATTAATAGACAGATTAAATGCTCTCTGTTGTCCTATAATAGGATTGCAACAACAATCACTTAGAATAACACTTATAATGGTGAACTGTAAAACAAGTTCATCGAGTTTTTTTTCAGCATAGAAAATTTGTACCCTGAAGTGCAGGACAAGTCAAGCAACTTTTCTGCCTTTTGTATAATACGCATATTATGAACAATTTATCAGTGGGATCTTGAAGTTAGTCTGTGGTGTTCTGTGCTATCATGCAGCTGCAACAAGATTTCCACATCGATGCATTTCTGAAATGCTTCTGCGACTGGCCTCAACATGACTAACCACATGACTTGTTTAAGGGTTTGCAGAAGCGGAGGGGGGAGTCCGCACACTGGAACACCCTGTGTGATCGCATTTCCTGAGCTACAGAGGGAGGGGGAGCGAGACAGTAAGAGCCGCTCGCATGTAAGAGCATGCAGAAAGAGGGCTGGGTCACCGACACTCAGCTGAGAATACAAACAAGACCAGATCTGAGGTTGAGTCCCCGTTTCAATGCAATTTACAGCTCCAAGCACTTCCCCCTGAGACATTTAACATCACAAATCTAGCACGACATTTTAAATGAAACGTTATATATGCAATCGGGCGACAGAAAGTTAATGCATATATGTGGCAACATAACGAAACTGATCTAAAATACTTTAAAAAGGACTTGAAAAGCTAAGTTAAACGAGACACAAGGAAAGTAACTGCTTGAGTCTAAAATAAACGAAATCACAGCCTAGTTAACTTCATTTTCGTACTTCCGAGCAATGCATTTACACATAACTCAATTATATTGGCAATGTTATGTGAAAACTGCAGATATCTGTTACAGTAGAATTTGTCCTCAGTAAGTTTTAATAATAATCATCGCCTATTTTAACCAAAAATGACACAATCTGGTGAGTGTAACAGTGCGATCATCGAGTTTCATGTACGGTAACAGTTAGCTCGCTAGCTTCCTTAGCGCAGCCCCACCGCAAATCTTAAGGGATTATAAAACATCCATGTTGCGTTATTATAAACCCAACCAATGCATGGCATTAAAAGTTCATATATATAAACAACAGACGGGTGAAGATAAATCAGGAAGTTTGAATCGGT
>JAZGTK010007493.1:0-19316 GCA_036877625.1 Ambastaia sidthimunki | reverse complement strand
CCTGTTGTGAATTAAGTGGTCGTTTAGTTTTATGGCGTCCATCAATAAGTGTGTGTGTCACAGAGTGGAAAATGTTTCCTCACGGACTCTTTATAAATTCTGCACTGACCAATTGATCTCGTCTTTTTCTCTGACCTGAGTGTAATTTCTTCTCTGCTGTTGTTATTTTTTTTATTTCTTTTCTTTTTAAATTTATCCCAGGACTTTATTCTGTGAATGTTGAGTGTAATATCAATATGGTAACAGATCTGTTTTTATCTATGATCTCATTTTATTTTTAACATTTTGTCTTTTAATTTTGTGTCTTTCTTCGTTGTATACAGCTGTCTTTGCTTATAGGACTATTACATTAATTAATATGTATTTTTAAAGCTGATATTTGTAACATTTTGGGGGGTTAAAAATAATCAAACATAAGTTGAGCAAGTACATAAACAGATCAGTATTCAACACAATCTTCATACCTCACTCTGGTCCACAACGTTAAGCTCATAATAATGATTTAGACACTAAGCTATCGGGTCTGATTTTCCAGGAAATGACTTCAACATGCATAAAGCAAAGTGCATAAAGTGACCTGCAATTTTATTTTTTAAACAGAGATGGCGATAGAGAGGCAGGTTGCAGCTTTAAAAACCATTAATACAAAAACTCCAGTGTTTGTAATATGTGTTTTTCAAGTACATCCGACGGGTCACGCGTAACATTGCCGGAGACTTCAGAGGTTTGAGGTCTGGGCGTCGTGGGACACGCGGGGTCGAGCGAGACACACTGAGCTCACGGCGGAGAGGAGCTTGTTCATCTACAGTGTTAATTGCGTCTCATCAGTGCCCGGCGGCGCCGTGTGAGTCTGAAAGCAGTGACGGGAGAGTTGACAACTCTAATTATTGAGAAATCCCACCAAAAATATGACTGTTGTAATTACAGCGGAGCGTAATGTGAATGTGGAGAATGGTGATGCTGTCAGTGTAATTGTGGGGCGGCTCAATGTCATCCCTGCGTTATTCTCATCAGCCTCTCAGCGCCTTTACTGCGACCTCTTTGAACTATTGTTGTCTCGCTGACATCGAAAGACACTTTGCATCAGATTAATGAGAAAGATTTAAATGGTCACTTCTCCGCCTGGTGTTTTTTTTCGGTTTATATAAGAGGATTATGACAAAACAAAACAATTTTCTGTTCAGCTTTAGGACCATTAAATCTAATCCACTGTTTTGGGCTTTTAGTCCACGTGTTAGCTCGGAGGCCATTTCTGTGTAAGTGTACTTCTAAACTTTTATATATGCATTTCAATTTGATAAGCTTTCTCCTGTGGGAAATCAGACCAAAATAACTGGTGACTCATTTTGCGTTACACAGATTTTTGTCGAATCAGATGTTCTCCAGAATGAGAATGCCCCCTCCTCTAAAAGCAACCAAAATAAACTAGGAAGTAGCAAATGATGGCTCAGGGCTGTGATGTAATGTATGTATGTGTCTGTCTGTCTGTCTGTCTATTATCAGACAAAAACAGTGGCAAGCCCTTCATTACTCAAGGCAGGTAAACTCATTTCCTGGTTTTGTTATGTCTAAATATCAGCAAAACACTTTCACATTCACCAGCCTCTCGTCCTTTTCAGATTTTGTCCCTCCAGTCCCAGAGGTGATTTTCTAAACTTGTTATTATTTGATGAAATGAGTCGCTGTGAATGCAGATTAAATGTCTCCACACTATCATATCTGCGCACTCATAATAGGACAATTACCAGCTGGCCGTGAATGCCACTTTTGTAATGCATTTCAATCCAAGCCTGACAGACACATACATGGAAGAAGGTCAAAGGCTCAGATGTTAAATGTTAAGTGAAAAATACATATCTGGATGCTTTTCTCTGTTCCGTGCCGGTCAGGAAAAAACGTGGAACGATTCGGAAGAAGGAGGATACAGTAGGGAAGCAGGGAATAGAAATAGCAGAGAAAAGTGTAGGATCGCTTCAGATCCACATTTTATTACACCGGCTACAATATTAGCAGAGAATAAGAAATCCTGCGGAGAGTGATGACTCACAGGCAGGTGACACAGTTCTGATGTTTGAGTCGAGTTCTCAGCCACTCCACTTGTGATTCTGTCATTAATGGAACATCTTTATACATTTTTCAACAGGAACACATGGAACGCAGTGTTTCAGATAAAGCTGATTAGGGAACATATTGACACTCGTGGTCGTAAGAGAAAATCAAACACATTTGCTCTTTATAGATGATATATCTGACAGCACAGGAGCCGTTCTCAGCCCACACAAATTTAATTTATTACTCACCACACTGACGATCAGAAACACAGCATACAATTACAAGCGAATTAAAATGAATACATATGTTGTCGAGAACATGCAAATGTATGTATGTGTGTGTGTGTGTGTGTGTGTGTGTGTGTGTGGCTGAGTTGGTGCTAAAAATCTGCTCTGATACGAGAGTAAGAAACATTTTTTTGTGTTACAGAGAGAACGAGAGAGTGAGAGATTTGGAGGAATGGAAACAGAAAGATGGAGAGATAGCAGCTGGTGTGCTGGAACATTGTAAATGTAATACTGAGCAGAGGTCCATGGTCTTATGCTTCCATCCTCTCTGTAGTGTTACTAAGCAACTCACAATCTCAGCCACCATGAGAAAGATGAGGATGTTCTTACAGAAAACACCTGTCGTGTGTGTGTGGGTGTGTGTGTGGGTGTGTTTGCGATTCATGTTCTGAATCTTGCTGGTGGAAAGTGTTAAGTTGCTAGCAGGTATGTGCTGTTTCTTACCATTTAAGTCTAAATTGTACTGTGTGTGCGGCTGTGTTAGCGAATCTCATTCTGATTGTGTTGCTGGTAGGATCTGCGGAGTGTGTTGAGACCCAGGCTGTGAGTGGGGTTGTGTGGGGGCGTGTTTTGGCGCTATGTGCTGTAAGAAGGTTGCAGCTCTCCAGCGCTTGTGCACTATGGGCAACAGCGCTCTCAGTTGCCTTAGGGCTGGCTTAGATAGTAGGAAGTAGAGTGGTGGGTTCCAGCAAGGTGCCAGACAAATCAGGAGAATGGCAGACAGAGAAGTCACCTCCCACAGAAGGGACACCTCCGTACTAGATGCCGATGGGGGGGTGGAGCTAGGGGCGGGGCTTACGGGCCAGCTAATGGGGGAGCTTACAGAATGCACAGAGGGTGACAAAACATTCACAAACTCCAGTATGTAATAGGGCAGCCAGCTAATGGCAAACACCAAGGTGGAGCCGATGAGAAGCGCGGTGGCTTTTTTATTACGGTGGTCCGCGGCCAGCGTGCCCCGGCAGCGATACAGGTGTGTGATGATCAGCCCGCAGTGCAGGGCGATGCAAAGCAGAGGTGCGACATAATACACCAGAAATGCGGGAACAAGAAACCCCAGCCAGTGACCACGTCCCACTGACCAAGTGCAGCCGCTGTCAAACTGGATGTAGGTGACCTTAGGTAGGGCCATGGCGATGGAAACCAGCCAGATAACGGCAACTGTGCCGGCTCTGTGTGCCAAGAGAGAGAAAAACAAATCAAGGGTCACTCGACGACAGAGAATAAGATGTATTTTGTTTTTTAATAAAAAAACCCTAAAAATATATATTTAACTGAGAACCAAAACTGTGTAAGATATTAATGGCTTGTTTTCAGAGAATATATCTTGAATGTAAGTGTATTTTGTCTTGTGGCACCGGCAGTTTGTTTCCTAAAACAAATAAAAAACTGCCAGTCGGACAAGACAAAATACACTTACATTCAAGATATATTCTCTGAGAACAGTCCGTTACCACTTGGCATCTCTAATAAATGTATCTAGTTTTCAGAATGCTTCTGTATTTTTACAGGAAAATGATACAAAAGATATTCAAAATGAATTACATTCTGTTAACATGCAGCATATATTGCAGTTTTATCTATATGATATGATGTATATAATACATGTTACTTTTTCAGCTCCTCCATCTTTGCATCTGTCAAGCATTCTTGATCTGCTTTAGATACTCACACCTGCGCAGGTGTTGCGGGGGGCCGCGTCGACGGTGCCACTATCCGATAACGCAACACGGAGAGGGCAGCCAGACTGAAGATATCCACCCCGGCCGTCAGAGAGGTCATGAAGCTCAGAAGCACACAAATGCCTCCTCCCAGCTGCCAGTTCTGAGAGCTGGCGCTCAGTAGAACGCAGGGCAGGGTGAGTAAAGCGCACAGATCGGCAAAACTCAGGTTTAACAGGAGGACAGAGCTGGGCTTGGAACGTCGCCTCGGGTTACGCATTAGAACCAACCACATGAGCAGGTGACCTCCAACCCCCACCAACAGAGACAGGATGCTGACCAGAGGCAGCACCAGTGAGAATGAGATGGTGGTGTTGGTGGAAACCGTGTTGAAGAGGAGGTTCACAATTGCAGGCATGTTGGAAGAAGATCAGCCAGCCTCTGGGATAGAAAGGAGAAAAACATTTTGTGAAATTAGTCTTCGTGTTTGTCTTTTTGCAGTAGCAATCACACATGCATGACAGAAAACACCAAAATGTACATAAAAACGAGTCAAATGGCAAATGGAAAAATGGAAAACAAACAAAGGAAACAAACGTTTGCAATAATGGACTGTCGATGTAGCTCGATGCAATAAAGAAGGCATGACAATAAAACACGTAAACAAGCAAATACACCTATTAAATATGTGATATACATCTCAGAACTGGCGTTTGCAATTACCACACCAACCAATTACTCTCAGAGACTGTGAGAGAGCGCAGTGCAGTGTCCACAATTCACCCTTCCTAACACAACATCCATACAACAGACAATATAATAGGATAAACTTAAGAGGGATTGTTAGAAAAGTTCTCTCAGTATCTGTGAGTATAAACAACAAGCATAATCCTGTGGGTTAAAGGATTTAAAGATTAAAACAAAATACACAAAAGTGCAACATTTCATTTCAGAACATTTTCAGATAGATAGATAGATAGATAGATAGATAGATAGATAGATAGATAGATAGATAGATAGATAGATAGATAGATAGATAGATAGATAGATAGATAGATGAGAAAATGAAAAGACACAGGACAGAGGTGAAGACACATCAGTGAGGGTAGAAGGAGAGTTACTTCATCAGGCATCAGTCTGGCAGTCTGTGGGCAAACTTCTGCTCATCCACTCAGATGCACAGTGTGTCCTGACACATCCCCTTAACACAGACAGCCCAGCCCTCCACACACACACACACACACGCACACACACATATGCAAGAAGGAGAAAGAAGACAGAAACAGGAAGCCCACACCTGTGTCACCTGATACACACACCTGAAAGCTTGAATATCACCTAATCTTCATTCATTAGAGTATAACAACATTCATGTTTTGTTAGGGAGACATTCAAGGAAAAGAAAGCAATTATGAGGCAGGGCTGAGAGAGTTAAACAGAGACTTAATTTACATCTATAAATACTTAATGATGCTCCACGGCCTGCTCCTTATGCTGAACACATCACACACACAAAACTGTAAATATGACACGCTCTCCGCCACACACACACATCTGACAGACTCGTAATTATGAAGTGGAAGTGAGAAAATATGTGATTGGTTGGTTTCAGATACTCTCATTGTGTAACATGAATTGTTTACTTGTTTCGTGTCTCATAAACTTAAACCAGCTTGTAGAGGCTGAAGAAGTCTTCCGGTGTTTACTCGTTTCTGCTGATAGAGGCCATCTGCTTCAGTTACTCACTCTTCACTGCTCAACGTGAACCGCTGAACTGTTTGTGTGTGAACCTGTGAGAACATTCCAATCTGATTTGTGATATTTAATAAGGGTAATAATTTGTGATTAGTAATAAGGTGGGTAGAGCTTTGTTGTGCATAACTACAAGATTGTGCACTAAAAACAATCCGGGATGTGTAACATCAGTTTAGCTTTTAGCATTTACTGAATGAACACTGTGAAATATTCAACTGACACTGTATTTTATTTATGCCGTGTCTTTTTTAATTCTAAACGGTTTTATCATGTTTTATATTCTCTAAATTTTAATTTTTATTCTCTACTCTTATTGTTATTTTTATTTATATGCATCTGTTGGTTATTTTAATTTGTAAATGTAAAGCACTTTGAATTACCATTGTGTGTGAAATGTGATATATAAATAAACTTCGCCTTGCCTCGCCTAGTCTACCATTGTGCATGTATACAGACTATGTAGCCTATATAGACAGATATACGGATAGATAGATGTGTAGAAATCATGGCAATAACATCCACTGTACCATGAGCATGTGTTGTTGTTGTGTAATGGTGATGTAATAATTGTGATCAGCAGGTAATAAATGTGTGTATTGGTCTACACATAGTCCTGTTTCCCTGTTAGTCTCATCGTTTATGCAACAGCCTTTAAAGTCACGTCATTTCATGTACAGCCTCCCCCACCAGTGTGTGTGTGTGTGTGTGTGTGTGTGTGTGTGTGTGTGCGCGCGTGTGCGCGTGCGTGCGTGTGTGTGTGTGACAGTGTTAATGAAATGATTAATGTATATTGTTACCATCTCATCAGATTCACAACGACTCGAGCGTTTGTGTGTTATATCAACGCACATTAAACATATTAACTTAATGAATTGTGAATGCAGCTCTCACATTTTTATCACAAATTGCTCATTTGCTGTGTGATGGCGTTTTTTCCACAGCAATCTGAACAGGTGTCAGTCTGACTGTGTGATGGTGTGAGGGAAGTATGATCATAAGCAACATTTTGGGTTTGCTATACTACATTTACTGCAAAATTAGTATGGGAAGTATGCAGTATACAACCACTCTCATGCAATAAACTTATTCTCAACAGTGTCACAATTGTCAGGTTGGCAAACGTTTGCATTCAAAAAGCAGTGATTTCATGAACATAAACACGTATCTTAAAACGATCAGGTGATGAATGTTGTATAATCTCACAATTAATTCTCTATTCTTTCTTTTTAGAAGAAACTTCTGTGACAAAATTGAACATAAACAAAACAGAAATCGTCATTTAAAATTCCTGAACTATGAAAGCTCAATCTCTGAGCAATGTAATTGTTTTCTGTGTGCAATGAGAGTTTTACTGCATTATTAATGTAATTTTGCTTCGGATCAATGGAAATATTCAAACGTTTTTATAATTGCAACTTGAGTGAACTTTAAAATCGATCTTTTTATTTTATTCAAATAAGTAATTAAGGGGGAATAAATAGTCTTGTGAAGTGATACATTGCAATAAATCGTCTCTTTGCAGATTGTCACAGACATTTGAACACCAGTCACAGACAACAATTTTCTTAATCTCTGTTTAGAAATTGCTCATCCATGGCAAAGCAATGCTGCGCTTTGGGCCTCTACTGCCCCCTTGTGTCACTAACAGGTAATGAGAGACACACTGTAGAAAGTGGAGTCTGGTACCCAGTTCTAAACTATTACTTTACAACAAGATTAAGCATTTCTTAAGCTGAGAACTACTGATATTCATACTGTTAGTAATACAGGGTGTACTTAAAATACATCTTTTAAATTTATCCCAAACTTCACCTTTAAAAAGACAGTTCACAAAAGATGAAAATTCTTCTATCATTTACTCACCCTCATGTCATTCCAACCCTGTGTGAGTTTATTGCTTCTGAGGAACACAAAAGATATTTAGAGAAATGTCTCAGTGGTTTTGTGTCCATACAATGGAAGTCAATGGGTGCCACTGTTGTTTGGTTACCAGCATACTTTAAAACCAACTATTTTAAGAATACATAATGTGTTAATTAACAAAAATGTTAAAATGTTTTTTAAAAGTTCTAGGAACGTTGACAACGTTAACATATCAATGTTATTGCTTAGTTATAAGGACGTTATTTAAACATTTTAAATTCTATAACATTTTAAAAAAAGTTCCACTAACAGCTTTTTATGTGATGTGTTGTTAAAAAATAATCTACTAACGTTACTGTAAGAATGTTTTTGTTAACTTTGAGAGAACGTTAGCCAGCGTTCCCTATTACCTGGATTCAAAATATCTTCTTTCTCTGCATTTTTGGGTAAACTATCCCTTTAAGACAATGTCAGTCAATCAATGGCACTAAACTAACACCATTCACATACTGTGGTATTTACATTAGTCTTTACATTTTGTTAAGAAAAAGCATCACATGTCCAAGACATTTTCATAACATTAGTAACATTTCACATCACCTTCTGATCTACAGCATCACCTTTAAGACCTGAGGTGTCAGGCGTCTATGAAAACAACAGCACATCTAATATTCCATTTTTATTCATTCAATCAATCGATCACATTTAGTAGAAAATAAAGCTCATTTAGGGACAGCAAACTCTTAAACATTTATCCAGTGCATATACAATGCCGATTAACACGCTCATGACATCGATGGAGACAATATGAAGAGGTTAGTCATACACTACAAAACTTCACGCTGTGATGTTGGACAAGGGAGGAAATATCTTCCACTGAACGGATTGAGAATTCAAGCTCTGATTAGTGCAAGTATTTGTTCTGTTTATATATTATACTTTACAAAATATCATTCTATAGTTTTAAAGATAAATAGCAAAAGTTCTTCAATGTCAAAGATTGTCAGCAGACTCAGAGGGAGAGAGAGAAATGGAGGAGAAAGGAATGAAAGTGCAGGATGTTAACAGTGGTTAAGTAAAAATGGATATAATTAGATACTGAACGTAAGCAAAACAAGTCACTTGAGTAAGCAGAAATATGTGGAGCGTGTGTGTACTGCGGGTTGGTGTGTGCATGTGGAATGACAATATGAAATTGGTTGACAGCTAAAAGCAAGAGTCTTTTCATAGAGATGCAATTTCAGTCTTCCTCTCTCGCCTCTCAGCATCACAATGACTCTCTGTCTTCACAGAGCTTTGGCTCCAGTGGTTGTCATGATGCTTCGGTGCTGCTAGGCTCTGAACTCTGATGACCTGTGGAGACAGAGAGAGAGAGAGAGAGAGAGAGAGAGAGAGAGAGAGAGTAGTGAATGATGGCCTACTTACGTTACCTGTTTACTAATCTGGCTCTGTTAAAGGTCAGCTTTGAGCCATCTGTCTGAACAAACACGCAGGCAGGTGTACACACACAATCAGTGAGCTAATACATTCACATGTAACACAGAAAAATGTTTCTTTAATTACTGAAGTGCTTTTCCAGTCAGACATGCAATAACACTGCTTAACTTTCCGACTCTTCTAAGATGTACAAAAGACCTTTCACACTATACTTAACCCTGGGACTTATTAACCTCGGGTAAAAGATGCTTTTAACACTGGGTTAAGGAACATTTAACGTTTGTAAGATTGAAAAAGGTAAGTAACACTTTAATGCAGCCACAGCAGGTTTTCAGGGCAACCCGTGGCTTACAAACTTTAAAATCTGACAGCCCAGGATTCATTGAAAACTATGAATGGAACAAGATAACTCAGGATTGTGTTTAACCCAGGACTAAGAGTATCAAGTGTGAAAAGTCAAAATAAATGTATGTTCACAAAGTACCAGGGAAATCCAAGGATTTATTTCGTTTTGGAGGGAGTCTGGGTTTTTTCACAGGGGGTTTGCGATCTGAAGATTTTTCCAGATCACACCGGATATCCTGTTCCATACCTACAGGAAAATACAGGGATGAACACACGGGGAGAGGTTCTATGTGAGGAACACACGGTAAGGTCATGAGTATACCGTACTGTACTGTACATACTGTACTGTACATACTGTACATACTGTAGATGAAAGCATGCTGGAGCATTGGACAGTGAATGCACATATACCCTCATGTCATGCTCATAACATCCTCATTAAAACTGTGTACCTGTGTCACATGAGTTTGCTTTCCTGTTACGCTGTGGCTTCATGGGACCACCAGGGCTGGTCTTGACTTCCTCACCTGATCACCCCATCATCATCATCACCACGGCAACAAACAGGATACATTTTATATCACTTATGATACATCAACTCTAATCTTAACATCTATAACTTCTTTAGTACTAGTTTGACAAATGTCAATCTACTAGTACTAGTTTGACTTTACTAGTTGTTTGTCCCTGAATTACCTTGAAGCACAGCAGAATCTACAGAAGCAGAATGAAGCACAGGCTTAGCAGAAATGGGCGGAGCAGATGGTGGCTTGTTCTCATTGGCCACGTCATGTGAGGCGGAGTCAATGGGAGACGTGCGGGGTGAATAATAACATGGCTGGAACGAATGAAATAATCAAAAGCTGTTGATGATACATCTTTGCTATGGGAAAAAAGGGCACACGCCCACTTAACAATCATTCATTTTCCGAGCTCGCAAACACGAACATACATAATCATTTATTTACATTTATACATTTGGCAGAAACATTTTTTTTAAAGTGACTACACTGAAGGTATAAATTTCATCTGTTCACACTTTCTTTGGGAATCTAACCCACAATCTTGCCGTTGCTAGCACATGCTCTACAGTTCAAGATATGGAAACCATTTACAGTACGTGAGGGCATGTTTAAACCCACCTTTTCAGGGATAGGTGGAGTTTGTCCCTCTGGTTTTTGGTCTTTCTGGTCTATACATCTTTTCTCCTCTTTTTCCTCATGTTCTCCAGAATCTTCTGTGGATTTATCTAGAGACAGTAAATAATGACAATTACATTTCATAGATAATTGTTCAAGCTACACAGACAGACTCCGTTGCTCTTGTAAAATATTGCTCTTCACCAGCTTATTAGAAATGACACGTGGCCGCTTTTTTTAAACGTGTTAATCTTTCAGTTCCTTTGTAAATTACATTTTAAAGTACTTTATTGGCATGATTGTTTTACATCCAATATTGCCAACGCATTATACAAAACTTAAAAAAAGTATAAATTTAAAAAAAGTACAGGTTTAAAGTAAGAACAGGAAAAAGAACTGTCTGTTATGCTTTCTGTATAACTGACAGACTCTCCTTGCAATTTGTTTACTAAGTATCTCAACTGCATTACCTTGGTTAAATGGTTTATGTTCAAAGCTACTTAATACAGTGTCACTGACAGATGTATTGACAGCTGCTAAGGTGTTAAGGCATTAGCGATAACTACAGTAGTGTGAAAACAGGCTGTACCAGAGCTCTCCTCCAGATGTCGCTGTCGGGTTTTAGCCAGGCTCGGCTTGGCGCTCTGAGACGGCGGCTCGGGCCGTTTTCTGGTTTCCACTAGCTGAGGGTCGGTTATGCTGTCTGATTTTTTCTGGCTGTCTGATTGTGACTCCTGTCTCCCTGATTCTGTCTGTCTGTCTGTGAAAGGTGTGTGACCTTTAGCCACGATGTCTGAATGTCGGTCCGTATCGTGGTCCGCGTATCCAATCTCTTCAGACGAGCCAAACACCTCACTGTAATCAGGCGACTGCAGGGAACAGAGAGAGACAGAGTGTATGAACACACACTATAAACACATGTGTGGCTTAATAGATTAACACCGGCATTGGCTATATACACCAAATGCATGTTTTATAAACACTGAAAAAATCCGTTCACTCGTAGGCCACCATTTTGTTTGCTTCTCAATGCATGATATCAAATGGTTACAAACCAAACCCGGTTAATTAGAGGTACAGCTAAAGTCTTCTGTGAATACATTGTCAGATGATGATCGATATAAATGCACATGGACAGGATGTGGCATTTGATGTTGTCACTTGCATGCCTTTAAAATACAAGAACATATTTTCTATTAAGCCCTTTGAAATTAAACTGTCTTCCAGTCATATTTTCTGTATTATCCGCATCGGCTGATGTTACACTCGGTTTCAAATTTAAAGGACTAAGTAGAAAATGTTCTGTCTCATCTTCTTCTAATGTTATATCTCATCCTCTGTTTGACACAAAATATATTTTAACTAAAATAATTCTATGATGTTTTTATATTTTATGACACATGACATGTTGTTTGATATGCAGAATAATTTTTTCAAATAATAATTGCTCTCAAAATCATATTTCTATAAACTAACTGCAGTGGTGTCAAAAAATTAACATTGACATCAAAATGTAACATTTAATTTTACGATATAGCGCCAACCCTGCCATGTCGGGAATGTGAAGATGATGTCATGTTGTAGTTCACCTGTCTTTGTGAGAAGCAGGAGGGGCTCATTCCCATCATTCCAGGCAGTGGTATGCCCTGAATCACCCGTCCGGGCAGCTGAGGGGTCCTCTGGACGCCCTGCCCTACCAGCCTCCCATTGGTGCCCTCAGGGTCCAATCTCCCACGATCCTTAGGGTGCTGAATAAAGGAGTACACATTCTCTGTGGCAATGCTGAAATAGAAGAAAAATACAGACTTACTTTTATATTTTCTCTTTATTTAAGAGCTTACATCATTATCTGCCCTCATTCACTTTCAGTATATGGACAAAGAATCACATCAACATTCCCATTGATTCCCAACACTAAGTTTATAATAATGACTAATAATTTCAGCTGTTGGGCCCGATTTCCCAGGAAATGTCAGTTTGGCTTTATTGAATTTCAATATACGTAATAAAAAGTACATAAAGTTACCTGCAATTTTATGTTTTAAACAGAGGTGGCAGTAGAGAGGCAAAATTTACACATTGCAGCTTAAAAAAAATATCAACACAGTCCATGTTTCTTAACACACCAGAAGTCTGAGATTTTTCTGTACATCTGGTTTAACACTGTATATTTGAACTGTTTTAAGCTATTAATAGGATAACAGCAAGGTACTGTAAAGTAATAATTGTGTACTTGGTGCGACATTCGTCCCCGCAGGCCCCGCCCCTTCCTGTGGGGTCTGGCTCCTGATAGGATATGGTAGAGTTTCGGTTTTTCCGAAATCCTGAAAAGATGGACAGCACACTGCGTCTCTTCTTCCTCCTCAGAGCCTGAGCGTGATGGTGAGAGGACAGCTGACTGCAGAACAGAGTGTCAGAAGATAAGTACATTTCTCCAGTACAGTATGCCCACATCCTTTCCACCTTTAAAAAGGAGCCATTTGTCCCAGCTAACGATTTTAGGTTGTAAGAAGTTTTCCCTAACCTTGTTACTGCTTCCATTAGGTAACCAAAATGTTATTTTGAATGATCTATGAACGTTCAAAATGTCCTGTTGTATAACTACTGCTTGGTTATAAAAACGTTATTCAAACTTTTTACAATTCTGACAGGTTCTCAAAACCTAAAATCACAATTTAAGAATAATGTTTTTCACATCTATGACATACAACGTTAACAAAATGTTCTACTAATATTACTCCAAGAATGTATTTGATAACTTTGAGAGAACCTTTACAGAACATTAGCCAATGTTCTGAGAACGTTCCCTGCTAACTCGTTATGACATCACCTTCATTGTTAGAGTTGATTATTTACACAAGAATTCAGTATTCAGTATTATTTACACAAGAATTCAGCACCTGTCTGGTAAAACTCTCTTGGTGTAGAAATCAGGCAGTCCATCGTCCAGCAGAGAGACTCCTCCATTCTCAGAGCAGTGCTACAGACAATAAGAAACAGACCATATTTCATTTTGAGAACCAGAGCTTTCGTGGTTCTTTACATTGTCATCTGGGTTTTGTTCCTGTCTATTATATGAATCCGTTAATCTGATCAACAGACATAACAGAAAACAAGGGCGCAGCTTGAAGCTTGATTTACGAGGAGAGCGACTTTGATGTTTGATGTTTTATTTCTGAAGTCCCTGCAGAAAACATCTGGGCCAGACAAAACTCCGCACATTTGGTGAGGAACAAGAGTAAGCAACACAGTTAACAAGAAAACATGATTAGAACCACTTCCTTCTCATAGCTCCTTGAATGAAGTCTAATTATTCGATTCCTATTTCATTTCAGCGCATTTTTGCAGAATAGCATCTAGTCATTTTGAGGTCGAAAGGTTCTCGCGGATGCTTCTCAACCCTCTAATTGATGGTTCCTCATTTCCTCCATCCTTCAGCGCATGACCCAGAAATCGATTGAATCCATCACCATTAAACACATATCAGTTCTCTGAATGTACCGTGTGAAGGCCAAGACTAAGGAGAACAGAGCTTCCAAAACATCTACTGCAGAACTGAGTAAACATGCATCTTACACGAGACAACTGCATAACATTTCTTTGCCTTTTGCACCTGGGACGACGGTTTCAAGTCATGTTTACCATATACAGTTTAAATAATCTATTAAATGTACATAATACAAGAGTGCTTTATTAAAATTGTTTGCTTCATCATCAAGAAATTCATGATTAATCAAACAACAATCACAAAACCCTTCAGTGCAGTGAGGTAATACAGAGCCATTAGTAAACCACGAATATTTCATTTTAAAAATATGTGTTGCTTTGATCCCTCTATCTTAGTATCTCACACTTAATAGTATCTCACACCTAATAGGGAGGAGCTAAGTTAAGTATGCAGGCAAAGAAAACAAGGACGCACAATAAAAAGAAATGAAAAGCACCCACTGTTTCAAAGGGGGCGTGTGCAGTCCTGTGTTTCCGTGGTGGGCGGGGCCTGACGTGGGTCACATGGCGCAGAGGTGAGCCCTGGGTGGGCAGTGTAGACAGACCTTCCCATGATGCCGAGCGTGAGATGGGAGCGGATGTCTGAGGGGTGGAGACTAAAGGTGAGGAGTTAGGGTCATCACCTAGACCTGGAGAAAGGGAAAAAGGATAAAGTGTTAGTGAGGCAAAAATATAACTAGATTTAACTAGATAACCAGGTAAAGAATATGGTGAGTGGTGCTTGCCTGTGCAAAACCTAGTACCACATTGTTTGAGGTATATACACTGGCATGAGTGAATAAAGACCAAGTCCATCGGTACAATATTCTGATTATAAGATATGACAGGGGTTCACATTAAAATGAATCAGACCACTTTGAAAACACAAAGAATAGCATTAGGGATTCTTAAAATTTCTAAATTAAGCAACAGACAAAATAGTCATGCTGCCAGTTTCAAGTTTGGACAAAACCTCTGATTAACACGGAAGGAAATCTTTTGTCGCTTTATTATACGCCATCTGGTAGGGACACAGTATGTCAGAGCAAAAGTGATAGCAAGCAAGCAGCACTAAATAATAAATCAATCAAATAAATTAAATACAGATTAAAATATCATATAAAGAATGAATGGGTTTAAGCTGCGCTGGAGGAACTGAATAAATGAGGCTCAAGATTAAGAATGCACGATTTAAAAGCATTGAATGAGCATCAGGTTTCAAAAAATGAATGACAGAGCTGGTTTCATCCTGCTTAGTGTGTGACTCACTGAGTCTGTTGGACACAGGACGGATGCGGCGGGTCCTAGAGCTCCGTTTCTTTATGGCGATGGTGTCCTGCGTGCAGAACGACAGAAGAGTTACAAACCGAGCACATGATGTTACATCAGATGACAGATACTGTAATATCAGCACATGAGGCTCAAGTGAACACACTCACAATGCTGATGCCGAAGTCGTCCTCCACCACGTCCAGTATGTCCGCGTGTCTGTGCGCGCGTCTGGCCGTTCCGCCGTCTTCCAGCCGCCGCATCTGAGAAACTTGCCGGAGCTGCAACGGAGAGCAAACGCATGAAAAACTGCGAAACGTGCGCACATGCTCAAAATAAACACAGGAATTGATTTGTAGCAGAAGTTGCGTTACAAATTGTTATCCGTCATTAAGACAATGTCCATTATGGACTGTTTTGTTGTGTTTGTTTGTTGTAATTTTACAGATAATTCTAGCTTTTCATGTTACTGTACTTGTGTGGAAAGTTGCGTGTTAGTTGCATTAAAATGTGCGGTTTTCTTACTGCCACTTGGCTGCGACGCAACTAACAATTTTTGGTTGTAGAAACGTTTTCTTATGTCGCAATTAGGTCATAGAAATGGTAAAAATGTTATTTTGAAAATTCTAGGAACTTAAGATTAACATTTTTAACATATATGATATAGAACGTTTAACAAAGTAACATTAACATTATTGCAAGAAAGTTCATGAGAGAACTTTTTCTCAGGAGAGAATGTTTGCCAATGTTCTGAGAACGTTCCCTGTAAGCTGGGGAGCAGCCTCACCCAGGCATGCACACTGCATGCATAGACCAACACCACATAAAGATAAATTAGGTGTGAATGCTTTTCTTTCTTGTTTTAATTTGTCTAAATGACGGACAACACTTCAAGTTTTTAGTAAACGCAGCGACTTGTTAGTCGTACCAGAGTTTTGTGTGTGGCATAGAGTTCTTGTAAAATCTGGTCCACTATAGAGTTGGTGAGATAGGACACCACAGACAGCTTTACTTCCCTAAAGATGAGAAAGATGCAGACATGAACAGCCATGTTAGAAAAATACATTAATAAAGAGACGACACCACCTTATATACCAAACGAATAGGAGAAATTTCAAAGGCACCCTTTGAAAAGAAAGCAATGCTAGTTAAGTCGGCTTGTAAATTAATGCATTTGGCAGATGCTTTAATCCAAAGTGATTTAAAATGCACTCACGGTTTGCATTTATCAATATGTGTGATCACTGGGAATAAAGCCAGTGACTGTGTTATTGTTGGGCATTAGATGAGCTACAGATGTTCACCTGAATACAGATGCCTTCAAAATTAACAGACAATAAACTCTCATTTCAGGGGGGGTGTTACAGGAACTTATTAGCAAAGGCATCAACTGGTCTTTATAACTGAGTTTTTATTTCAAAATGTGTTGTTTTGTGTGCGATTTCAGTAAACAAGCTAAATTTATGCTGATCATTTATTCACATTTTATTGGTGATTTGATTTTTTTAAATTGCGTCTTAAGTTTGCAAACAGTTTTTGGAGATTTCTGTCTTTGCTAGTTAAAATATACAGTTGTTGTTTCAGGACTGGATATTGCTGCCTGGGGCATTACAAAGATGGCCGCCAAGTGAAATGACTTACTTTAAAATATCTTTGGTATGAGTTATTTGATCTCATATTTGGCAAGATATCTAAAGCTTCAATGGAAGTCAGCTTCCTATGATGACAATTTAGGTATTTGTTTGTCTCATTTGTTGGATTTGTATTGCTTTTATTTCACGTTGCAATGTCGCATTAACTAAAGCATACGCAAGTTCAGCAGTGCATTTATTACATCTAAATGTTTAAGTCTTTTATTGCCAACATGCAAATTCCTAGCGTGCAGTCATTTAAAGTAAATAAACCTTTATGGGGTAACAGTAGGGTACAATAATAACTGGGTAAAGCTTAAATCAAAACCAGACAGTCTCATTAATGTGTGTTCAAAGCTTGTTGGAGTCCTAGAGATGTTTTAAAATGAATCCCATCAGGATAACGGAAGAAATTTAAATGCTCCTTTATTCCGCAGGAGTTCATTAGATCGCTCCATGAGACAGGTTTTCTCTTGTAGTTATGTGATTTTGTTATGATATATTTGTGTTTGTTTTTGTTGCTGTACATTCTCAATGCCTCTTTACGTGCTTTGCGTTAGATATTGTCATACGTCTTCTGGTTAAAGTGCTAAATGAAGGTGATTATAAACAATCTGGTGCAAATTTCCAGATTTATGAGAAATCAGACTATGAAGAATTATTATAATTATGATTAGCATGTGATCACCACTCGGCCCCCTGATGTCTTACTCCAGAGCTCTGTTAATGTCCTGGGCAGCTCTCTCCATTAGTGCGGTGCGGATGGACGATCGAGGGATGGACACCCGCTCGGAGATGGAGGAGAGAGGGGGAGAGAGACACTCAGCAGCTGCACAGGAGAGCGGACACAGCTCACGGCACAGAGACACCATGGAGTCCACGATTACCTGCACAAATCCATCATCAGTTAACCATCAATCTGTTCTCCGGCCGTATACCTGTCTGATGCACAGACATAAATCAGACTGAACCTGGGAGAGAAAAATATCACCTGCAGTTCTTTATCCGCAGCTTTGGCCAGTTCTCCAGCCAGAGAGTCCAGTTTCTGTCTTACTGGTCCATCCACTGACAGCACATGAGCCAGTTCACACAGAGACGGGTAGAGCTGGAGCACAAATGTGTTATATAGCTTCAAAATAACGTATCTTAACAGGATCCAAATATATAGACACACTGTGTTCAACAGACCCCCGTCAAATGACACATACAGCACTAAGAATAGATGTACCATAAGCAGCAGCTTCTCCGTATAGATAAACTGAGTATTTATGTGAAATAGTTTTAGCCTGTTTTTTCCCAACCCAGCAACTTTAATGCCACGTTTGCATTATTTATGGATATATCTAAGGATACCAAAAATCAAAACAAATATTTCTGGCATCTGTTAGCGCTGCACTGACAGACGCTCAAACGTTAACCCAACCGGTCAATCGCTTGGACGAGTTTGACTGAATTTATGATCTGAAAAGTCTTTGATCTAAAGGTTTATGCCTAAGTTCTTGAAATTTGCTTTGTGCCAAAAAAAACACCAAAGATTTCTGCCCTAAAAACTGAAGTGTTTAACTCATTCTGCAACGATTTTAACCAATACTGTTCAAAAGCATCACACGATGTTCATGAAGTTAGATTAGGAGAACACAAAAAGTTGTAATATAAGCAAAGCATGGCTACTTTGAAGATGCTGAAATAACACTACATAAATCTGAAACACGAATACCTGAAACAAGTATAAATTTACATAAAAAAACTACTAACCCTTTCTGCTCTCCCCCAACAGGTATCACATCAAGCATGGAAATGTTGTACTCTGGGTAAAATTGTAGCTACATATAGCTAATGTTTATTGTCACCTTATGATTTATCGCTTATTTGTTTCGCTCCAGAGTCTCTTTGGATAAAAGCGTCAGCTAAATGCCCAAATGTAAATGTGGAAAAAGTAGACTGGTCTGATCTGTTACCATCTGTTACTGTTACTGGTAACAGAGGCAAACTTGTAACTAGAAGGTTGGCAGATTTCCAATGCTGGCAGGAGACAACTAAGCTGCCCTTGAGCAAGGCACTTTGCTCCCTGGTGCCACAGTGCCGGCCACTGCTCTGTGTGTGTGTTTACGGTTTGTGTGTGTGTGTGTTCACACAGCATTACTCTAATGTGTGTGGTAACTGGATGGGTTAAATGCGGGGGACAAATTTCAGGTATGAAATTCTGCACGCCACTTTTAATTATACACACAAAAACACACTCACTGCTCGAGAATTTCTGGCCTCCTTAAGGACCTGTCTGGCAGCCTGTAGCTCCTCCCCTTCACCTGTTCCTCTCAACACACACACCTGCTGTTGAACACGCACACACAGACGCTCCATCACCTGGGAGAGCGAGAGAGAGAGAGAGAG